>VUQG01034954.1:27481-72869 GCA_015106755.1 Etia nguti
CAAGTGTCATTTTGCTTTCATGGATAATTTATTTTATGCTGATTTCCTGAGGGGGTCAACAGGGGCTTCAAAGGGTTTTCAAGCACATTTCTCATGTCGTGTGTCTGAAGATTTCATGTTCAAGAACTGTGTACTGTATGTGAGTGGGTGGTTAGTTTTGAAAATATTTTAAATTTCACAATACAACTATGAAGCATTGTAAGCCTTTGCCATACCAGTATTCCCAGGGATTAAAACCACTTTCACATGAAAGCAATTTAATCTGTTTTTCTATGTGAAATATAATTTTTAAAAAAATAGCAAGACAACGCAAAAATACCAAATCAGAGTAAAATAATATTTGCTAGATGTGCCAAGCCTGTTAAACAGGAAATACTGACTTTGATAGATAGGATTAGTGAATTGAAGATAAATTGTGGGTTATTTTATGATATATTTGCCATTTAGATATATTTTCGGACTCGTACAAATGCACATGCAAACATGCTTTCATATTCCCTTTTTTAATTTCCAAAGTTGAACTTTATAAATACTAATCTCCTGTTTTGCAGTACTCTGCACTGTATATACTGATATATATACTGATAAGTATACCTATATGTTAAGCACTGACATTTAAAGACATTTCTTGTGAGAGTAAGAAGAAATCAGTCCTACCTGCATCTATCAGCCCCAACCTGAAAAGTAGGCCTGATGGTTAAAAGTTGTCTGTGTAATGGCGCTCCTTGGTGGAATTTTCAGATGTGAGAAAACTGTGTGTCACCGTAATTTTGTTCATTACAGTAACTGTAACTTGCCTATAAATCCACATACAGAGGTGGCCTGTCAGTTCATTGCCTGGCGATTTTTTTCTTTCTGTCAGTATTTCTCAAAGCTAGTTTCATGCACTTCTTTGACCATTTCTGTGCTCTCTCTAGATGTAAGCGCATTGATGTTCAACTCAAAGTTGGATAACTGTACTGTTAGTAAAGACTGTGAATTTAGATGTTTCTCGTGGCATGGACATGCATCAATATAGACTTTTTGACTAATGAGTTACTTTATTTCACCTCTTTATTTTTACACTATTGACTGTCTTGCTGGATAAACCTTTTGTTTATATGTGCAGTACTAAACCTCCCACGCTTACTGCGTTATGCTCCTAATATTAGCGACTGTAGTCTTTGAGTTGTGTCTATTTAGTTTGTGATGAGGTTTAAACCATGTCTTAAAGCTAATACTTGTACCAACATTGCATACTCTGTAATGATTTGAAAAAATGCTTTCAGCTTTCTCCTCGTATTAGTCTTTTGTACTTTCACTACGGATGCTTAGTAGCAGGCTTTAAATCTAATCTGTTTTGTACATTCATGTGCCAACAGCTTGAAGTGGCTTATTTGACCTGTATGATCAAATTTGCTTGCATAAATAAAATTCACTTGTGTACTTGTTAATAAATACCATTGGTTTCTTGTGTCCAGTTTGTTTTGATGTGAACCAGTTCTACAGGCTGCAGCACAGGATTTTAAAGAGTTACAATATCAGACAAAAATATAAACTCTTAGCTTTCCAGTGAATCTGTAAGTACAGCCAAGAGGATTCATTTATAGACAGATGAATTAAAATTATCAAAGACTTAAGGACACTAATGAAGGTAAGATGAAAATTAACTCAGCAACTACATCACACCACTAGATGTCATCCTTTATTCTTAATCACTTCAAATAAAAAATGAATAACAACTTAAACAGATTGTTAAGCAACTTATCACTGACCATGGAGTCATACTAGCATAAAAAAGACACCTAACTCAAGGGATGCACCAGTGTTTTGTTTACACATAATAGACAACGTAGGAAAGAACCAATTTTATCTTTATCAATTGAATCGTTAGGCACTTGGTTACTAGCAGAAACACATAATTTGTTCCATTTCTTTAGGTTAATCTACAAAAATGCCAAAGACAACCAAGCTTGACAGGTGTAAAATTATATTTTTGCACCAACAAGGTGATTCCTAAAGAGCTATTAACCAAAATCAATTAATCAAAAACGTAATATCTTGGCATGGGGGGTAGAGTGTCCTTAAAGAAGTGTGATAAAACCAGAAAAATGGAGGACAAAAGAAAAAGTGTCACACCTACAGCATAATGAACAGTATGTGAAAATCATGTCCTTCAGAAATTGGAAAAAATCCAGCAAAGACTTGACACACGACCTGAAAGATTCATCTGGCACATCTTCAGTTGATCCATCTACTGTTCACTGAAGCCTAATGAGAAATGGTTTCAGTGGAAGGGTGGCTGTCTAGAAGCCATTCTTAAGGAGAAAAAAACAGGGAGAAGAGGCTGATGTATGCCAAATTACACAATTGTACAGAATATCAGTGGCAAAAGGTCTCCTTGAGTGATGAATCCAAATCTGAAATTGGTTGGAATCATGGTCGAAATGTATGGAGGAGGTCAGGAGAGAGGTACAGCAGAAAAAACAGATAGAATTACAAATGCAGAAAAGTACTCTGAGATTTTGATCCGCCATGCAATACGACCTGGAAAACACCTGATTGACAAGGGTTTCATTTTTCACCAAGACAGCAATCCCAAACCCACTGCCAATGGAGTAAAAGCGTACTTGGACAGAAAAAACACACACACAATGGCAGGCCATCAGTCATTGGATTGGTCTCCCCAGAGTGCGGACCTCAGCATTATTGAAGCAGCGTGGGATCATCTTGACAAAGAATAGAACAAAAGGCAGCCAACATCCAAAGTAGAGCTTTGGATGTCCTTCAAGACACCTGGAGACTACTTAAAGAAATTACAAGAAAGCTTGCCTAAGAGAGTTCCGGTTGTGTTAAGAATAAAGGTGGTCATACCAAGTATTAAGTTACAAGCTTGTTAAAATTGTACAGAAAGTTTTTTAGACTATATTTTCATGTATGTCTAATAAATCACTGTACCTATTTCTGGTTTACCTGGCAAAATGTAAAGAGATGAGAGGTGGCTCAAGCCATTTGCACAGTATTATATCAGCATGATGACTACCAGAAAATGTGCATGTAACAACATAACATTAAAAGCAACCCTTGATTAACAGACCACTAGCAAATACTGTCTGAAAATATGAAGGTTTGCATCACTTCGAACATATCTTCAGCAGACAGGTTGAATTTGGCCACTACCTAAAGCTACTGATCCTCCCAGTGAGGCAATAAATCATATCCAAGATTACATTTTACACCCTGGTGCCAGACAGAATTCCCTCACTCTAAAATATGGCCTCCAGCTAAATGATATATCAGTATTTGAGGAATCTCTTCAGTTAAAGTAGTTTGCATCAGATTTTATGAACAGCCTGTGTCTTATCTTAGACACAGGCTGACAACAAAGGGACAAACCAAACTGCCTTATAAGGTGAACATGTGACTGAACAGACCTGCTCAAAGTTGAATATAAATTAAAAAAAGAAAGACAGAAGAGAACAAAAACACTAAATGAATAGATTAACAAAAGAAGGCTGATTCACGTGAGGAAACACCTTTCCAGAACTGGCTAGCGTGCCACATTGGTTAGCTTCCGTGACCCTGTCAAGCCTAAGAAATCCTTCACTAATCCCACCCCTCCTTCCCATCCCCCCGGTCAATCTGACAGGTCACCTGTATTAGATCCTCAGCCTATCTACCGCTGCCTCTTATGAACTTTTAAAGCTCTTTTCATTTGTTTCTATTTGTTTTTTTGGAGTGGGAAGAATAGTTCTTCTGTCTCTCAAGGCATTCGAATGTCTTTTTTCCTGAGATCCCCTCAATGTGAGCATTTTGGGTGTATTCAGTGACATCATGCGACGACTTCTGTGTCTGCATGCATTCCTATGCTGCCTCACTATGGCTCATCCGTTCTGTCCATCCCAATGTACCTGTGTTTTTCATGGACGCACCGCTGGAACAGGAACCAGGTAAATTAGACTTTGTGGATACATAAACTGTACTTGGCAAATTGTGAAAATCTAAAAATGAAGGACAGTTTTTCAATTTTACGGAGAGTTATGTAGCCTGCGAGTGTCCCTAATTAGGTCATCTTGTGAAAGGATAATACTTTTTACTTGTAAGAACTTAATTTAACTATATGCAACCTTCACTGCTCTTAACTCGGTGCAAAGAAAAAAAATCAGTTGCAATTATGATCAATTTGAATGCATAAATAAGTAAATGTATAACAGAAAGTTCTATGTTCATGGGAATTATTTACATGCTTACTTATAGTGTATGTGAAAACCACACAAAAAAAAATCCCAACTGGATAACTAGCAACCAAAAACGATAAAGTCTTATATTTAATATGCTCTAAGAAAAGAAACTGTTTCTCAAGCATTTAATTTAATTAACTCTTCACAGTGCAATATGTGCAGGCCGTATTGATCCGTAATAACATAATGTATGTTACCTGGCATAGCACCAAGCTATTTATAGGGCTACCTGAGAAAGACCTAATGACCCCCAGCATAATTAGTCCTATTAGTACTGTACCCATATTCTAGGATGCATCTAGAAAGAACAGAGAGAGGTTGATTGTGAGATAACACATGTTAGTTTTAAAACCTAGGAAAAATGGCCGTGTAGCAATGTTGATATTGCTAAAGAATTTAGTACTTGACAACTAATATGATTTGGTGCTACAGTAGTAGTAGATAAAAAGGTTGGGTTTTTTTTGGTAATTGTAGACGAATCACCTTGTATATACAGATAGTTGACAAAAATTAGATATTAGGCAACCTCATGCTTCCAAAACTATTGAAATGCACCTTGCTACTGGTTTTACAAGTCTCTCAACTCCACTGAAGTTATGTAACACCATTCCTCTAAAATATATTGCCTCAGATATAGTTTTGTGGTTTGTTCAATTAGGTCAAGAATAGATGACTAGAAAGGCCATACACTGCACAATTCCCATCAAGCCATTAAGTGACGCATGTGAGGAAGTCAGGCTCATAGGACAAATCATAGAATGACTGCTAGAAGAAGGCTATACTCATGACTCATATATCTATGACTATTATTGATTGCAAGATTTCCACCAAGTTTACCAAGTCTCCTTGGTAACTACAATTATGTCCAATAAAGCATCCTACATTGTGATATAGTGTAGATTACTAGAACTGATGTATGTATGAACAAATCAAGGGATGTATACCAATGTTACACCTATTTGAGAGATCAGTGTTTCCTTAAAACATCTGTATCTGTATTAATCTTCATAAAACAGGCATTAGCTGGTAATGAGGTCATAGATATGAGATAAATCTCACATTAGATAAATTTCTTCCTTTGATTTTCAGATCTGTGCTCTGCAATGACCCAGACATGTCTGACATTCCTGTCAATGTCCCCGTGGACACAGTCAAACTTCGTATTGAAAAAACTGCAGTACGGCGAGTCCCAACAGAAGCTTTTTACTACTTGGTGGATCTACGATACCTCTGGATTACCTATAATTCCATAACCTCAGTGGATACTGGAAGTTTCTACAACCTAAAAGTGCTCCACGAGCTGAGACTGGATGGAAATATGATCTCAATGTTTCCATGGGAATCTCTCAAAGAGATGCCAATGCTGAAGACACTGGATCTTCACAACAACAGAATTAATAATGTTCCCACTGAGGCAGTCCCTTACCTCCGCAACATTACCTACTTGGACCTATCCAGCAACAAATTAACAACCCTGCCCTCTGAGCTCATGGACATATGGCCACCATTTAATGGTCTACCTGTATCTTCTAATGCTTCCCAGAAAGTAGTATTAGGTAAGAATAAAACGCTCTGTCTGACTTGGTTTTGTAGGACACTTTTGGGGTTATTTGTAATTACTCCAGGAACTTCTTTCTATCACCTGTTAATCTAACCAGATTTGTTCTGACTGAGCAGTAGTGTCTGCCAGGAAAAAGTCAAATGAGCTTAATCTAAGTAGTGGCAGGGCTTACATTTAATGTACATTATTGCCTGATTAACTGCAAAATAATTAACACAATACAAGTGCATGTGTTTAGAAAGAAACAAAGAGAGAAAAGAAAGAAAGAAAAACATAAGTTTTGCATTAATTTGATCACTCTATGGAAAAAAAGCTACTTGTAGTTTAATCTGTGATAGTCTGCATATCAAGTTGTTAAAGATAGACTAAAGCCAAACCCCTTAATGTGTTTATGGGCTGTTTCCCTGCCTTTAGCAGAGCTGTAGTTTACTTCTCAGGAACAAGTTTAGACCTGTGTTGTCTGGGTCAAAGTCCAGAGTTCAGATTTATAAGCCCCACTGCGGTGGCCTTGTTTTAACTGTGGTTAAGTCTGAACCGCGTCTCCTCTGGAAACACCCCCCGGCCCCTGTGTCTGAGCTTTAACCTGAAGATTCACATTCACAAGTTCAGGCACAGTGCAGACAAGGCTTAACTAAAGTTTTAAACTTCAGATTTCAGGTTTATATTCAACAAAAAGTTTAGAAAAAAATTTGTATTATACTATTGTAGAATAACAAATAATTTCAGACCATTTTAATTTATGTTATTTGAAATATATGTTGAAAGAATTCACTTTTTTACACTAGAAAAACTGGCTACTGTTAGAAAAAAAGAACCCCACATGAAAGTGGAAAACAGAAAACAATGTGTGACAGTCCAACCTGGTATGACTGCACACAAATGCCAAATATCAAAAGACATGAAACTACCAACATAACAGTATGAAACTACGTAAATACAAAATCAACTGAGTCATCAGGTATATGGCAGTGCTAATAACTGTGCAAAATCACACGCTGTTTATTTTTTTATTTAGTCTTTTGTTCTTTGTATGCAAGAGAATGAATGTCTCTTGTACCTTCGAAGCACTGACAGTATAAGGTTAGGGCCAGATAGTTTATCCATGCCAGAAGAGCTAGCTCTGTGCCCCTGTGTACCTGAAGAAAATACAGGATTAAGTGACAGGAAAAAAATAGGCCATGCACAGGAGGAGAACTTCTTTAGTGTATCATGAAACTACTTTCTGTCTGTATATTTGTGCTAACACACCAACGCACAGCTAATGGAAAAAGTACACTACCAAAAAACTGGAGGAAGGCCAAGCACAGCTTAGGTACTTTGCCACTGTTAAGACAAACTAATCTGCTTAATGGGCTTTAGTATCCATTGGTACATGTGCTTACCTATTGTGTGCACCAGTTGTTTACAGTGAGTTGTAAAGTAAACTTCATTACTCGCTTATGAAAGGCTTCCTTCCACAGTTCAATTATTATGCCTAAATTAAGACTTTAAAGCCAAAAAGAGAACTAAAAATACAAACTCATTGTAGGCTGATGAATAGTGTCAAACGAATTTGCAGTTTTCTTTATAACACCATACTCGCTGCAGCTCTTTGAAAAGTATTGCTAGAACTCAATGTGGACTTCTAAAGACTTATCATAAATGTGACTTTATTATCTTTTGCCCTTTAAACCCTAGAATATCATCTCAGTATCCACTTTTCTTGATGTTGTAACTGACAAAATCACATGTATTCTTTTTTATTTTCTTCTTAAGGCCTCCAGGATAATCCATGGTTCTGTGACTGTAAAATCTCCAAGATGATTGAGATTTCCAAAATGGCTGAGACACCAGTAATTTTGATGGATCTATTTTTGACCTGTGCTGGACCAGAAAATCTTTCAGGTGTTCTTTTTCAGCATGCTGAAATTGAAAACTGCGTAAAACCATCAGTGATGACATCTGCAACCAAGATCACATCTCCTTTGGGCAGCAATGTTCTCCTGCGATGTGATGCTTCAGGTTTTCCAACACCAACACTTTACTGGGCTAAATCTGATGGCTCACCAGTCAGTAACACAGGTAAATATTAAAGCTCTAAGAAATCATAACTTATCCTGTTTTTATGGTTTGGGCATTTTATGCTGACTTGAGCCTCATTCAAAGCTTCATAGTGATATATAACATATAGACATTTCTGCTTTTGTTCCACCCTACAGTCCAGGAGTCACCTGGAGATGGCATCAGATGGTCCATCATGAGCTTGCATGGAATACTGTACAAGGATGCTGGTAACTACAGCTGCAAAGCTAAGAATGTCGCCGGCGGCGTGGAAGCCACCATTTCTCTCACTGTTGCTGGTACCATTGGCACTACTGTCCCCCCACTAAGACCTGGCATTGGCACTGGGCCAACCAGTCTGGGCACAACAATAATTCCACCAACATTCATTCCTGACTCATTCACGTCGACGGTTCTCCCAAGAGCATCAACAATTGCTTTTTATAGAAAGTTAAAACCTACCCCTAGCAATGGTTTACAAAAATCTAAAGTTAAGCAAGCAAAAAATGAGCAAAGAAGCAATGTGACAAAGCTTGCAGCTGATGAAAAAAGTAAGAAAAGCGATACGTCAAAGTCTATCAGGGACCTAAAGATTGTTGAGGAAACAGCTGACAGTGCAGTGTTGCTCTGGACTGCAGATGGGTTACCAAATGATGCTCCACTTACAGTTGTATATTCACCCTATGGTGAGGATGACACTAAAAGGACAGTGGAGACTAATGCTGGCAGTGGAAAAGTACTCCTAGATGGACTGTCATCTGGGATGAGGTACTCAGTTTGCCTTGTAGCAAAAGGTACTGCTGCTGGAAAAGATCCCTGTATTGATTTTTACACACTGGACAATGTAGAGGATGGTGGGCAAAACCAACTTTTCATCATCATAAGTGGCATTGCCTGTGCTTTGGTTTTACCTCTTATTATCCTGCTGCTCTACAAGATTCTCGCTCTTTACTGCAAGGGACGCAACACCGGATTGAATGAAGAGGACCTTGAGAAAGAAAGCTATGTCAAGTTTGAGACAATTTCAATGAAACAAAGAAATCTGAACTCTCACCCAACTGAGCTTTGGGCAAGGAGGCCAACTAATGAATCAGAGCGAATGCTCCTGTGTTCCAGATCAAGCATAGACTCCCAAATGACCTATAAGAGTGACAGTTCTCGGTCTGAATATCTCTGCTAAAGCAGAAAGCCGTGGTTAATGTTCACGCACCATGGTAGTACCACATTATATGAGATACTCTTTATACGCCTTTTGTGACACTGATAAAAAATTATCAGCTATAAAATTGTTCATAAATATATATTCACTTAATTACATCTGCTCTGGATCAGAGAATTAAACCACCACACTGTATAGTGTAAGCCCATATAGAAAAGTCTTACTACTTGGTAGCCAGGTAACTTTCCATTGCAGTTATTTTGTGCTAACAAGATCAGCTCCCAAATTAAACTAATGGGAAAGACCAATAACTGCTATTCCAGTGGGACACTGGAGACATTATCACTGGAACATAAAAATTTCATTTATAGAATCATTGCATGTATAGAGGGACATTTTAACAATTTAAAAGTTTGGTAACTGCCCTAAAACTAGATTTATTAATTTTTTTCTCAAAGGTAAACCTTCAAGTGAACTTTCCTGAATCTCAATTGTACAGTTACATGGACTGACTTGACTTTAAGTGGTTCGGCTCTTGTAAAGTAGATTATTTGGGGGCAGGATATGTGCCAAACAAACATTTTTTTGCCATTACTATTTAAATTCAGGATTTTTTAAGTGGTCTGTCTCTCCTTTGTAACAGCTCTGGTTATGAATTTATTTTGAAAGGCTTTAGCATAGTTAAAGAACCTTCCCTAGACAATATATTTATGATTTCCTTATTTTTTAAAGCCTTATATAACAAAAATAAATTAAATGTCACTACAGCACAACACATGGTTATAAATGATATCACACAAGTAATTAGCTGTATATGATCTTTGTTGTCTTTTTTGATGCCAAAGTTGCAAAGTGTCAGGTATGAATATTGTGATAGTGTCAGAGAAAAGCCCAGATTTTTCCATAACATTTTCATGATCATGTTGGCTTTAAACATTAAGCCAAGCGTTGCCTTTACTGTCAATGTGTTTGTATATAACGATTGATTAATATTGCCACTTTATATGACATGGTGTATGTATATAATTGTCTATAAATGCACTGTGCATTTGTTTTTAATAAACAGAATAACTGTGGAATTATGATTTGGACATATTACTACATTATGTGATCTGAGTAGATAGGTGTAACATTTTCACGTGAAGAAGACATCTCAATGCAGTTTCCCAAAACCTAACAAACTGGTTAAAGAAAAGAAAAGTTTTTGATGGATGTTTATACATTTTCTTAAAATTATTATATATAACAATATGTCTGTGTGGTATGCTTAGTGCACATTTTTAAAAAGTACAAAAAATTTAGAAAGACATTTTAAATGTGGTCATTCAATTATCGACAGGACCAGCTAGATTCATAGACAAAATCAACAGATCACAGCTGCCATTCACTCTGATGTGAACAGTCACTGGACTAAATCCTGTTCAGAGATACTTCTAAGTCACCAGGAATAGGAGGTTGCAGAATTATACCCTGTTCACTGCAGATGTACTGCAAATGTCAGCACTATGTGCAGGTATATTATACTCATGAATAGGCTTTTTGTGTAGGTGTGTACCAGTTATTATAGGTGTTGTGGGGTCTGGTAAACGTAGAGGCATACGATGAGTGGTACCTGAACCCACAATATCCTGCATCGGCAGCATGATTGTCTTCACAAACTCAGGATGTCTTCCTGAATCAATGATTCAGAGATTAAATCCTTTGCAACTCCATCCTTACCTTGCACAGGTGATAAGACACCATCAGGTAAGCTGGCAATAGATTTCACTGCCTTCACCACTGGAAAAGCAGGTTTTACCACTGGACTGTTAAAACTGATGTATAGCATAAGCACTAACTTCAGGGGATTCACACTTCTCAGCCTCACTGAAAAAGAGAGTCCACCTGTTAGTAACTTCTGATATGGGAGAAACAAAATTATTTTGGGCCATAGATAACTGAATCAGCTCTTTACCCTCACAGAGATGCGTGAAGGTACATGGGTGTTTGCCCAACCACTCTACATATGCTTCATGAACTTAAAGAAGGGATATGACTATGTGCAGAGTGGGTGGGGTGTCCTGGGGTGGGTATTTTCGGTGTATGAGCTATTTGGTGCATTGTTATGGGCTACTACAATAGTTCTTGAACTACTGTAGTGAAAGCATGGTTTTCTTTACCGGTACAAGTCAAATCCATTCCTGGTGGGAGTTGGAATCTGCCAGGGCTACACTTTTTCACAGATTCTTTTCATAACTTTTATGGAAAGAATATCTAGCCGCAGCCAAATTATGGATGGATGTCTCTTTGGTGGCCTCAGGATAAACTATTTGAATTTTTGCAGAAGATTTGGTTCTTTGGTTTGTAACCTTTATAGACAGAATGTTTAGGCATAGCCAAGTAGTGGAAGATACCCAGTGTGTGGCCTCAGGATCAACTCTTTTTGGAGAAGATGATTTTTTTTTTTTTTTTTTAACAACACATTCATTCTCAATAAATACACATCAAAACATCACAAGTTTTGCCACAAAGGGAAAAAAATCAAAACTGTCACATGAACATAGGGCTGAAATATAATTGGCCATCCACAACAGAACACACCACATTCTTAAAACACCACTGAGAAGAAAATTCAGTTAAATTATTCATCAATGAGTAAAACTGAAACTTGGCTTTAACTCTATATTTGTATCAACCCTTTTCTCTGCAATATCATTAATCTTATCTTGTCTACTTCTATATATAGAAAATTTTGCTTTTGCTAGCAGCTTCCATTTTGAAGCCTCTTTTTTCGTATAGCCAGCACCAAACAGAAATGCCAGTGGAGACCAACCCACTCCACATTTTTCAAAGACATGCTTTAACATAACAAACAGTGGTTCAAGGCGTTTACATTCAAGAAACATATGAAAAACTGTTAATTCACTCACATCTTTTATAATCTTGGACACAAAACTATTAACAGCAATGGCCCCATGCAAAATCCTCCATTGTAAATCACCTGACCTCTTATTCAAAGGGGGTTTATAAAAAACCCTCCATACAGGTCTTACCTTCGCATCCACTCCTAACCTGGCTCTCCACACAGTATCCACCCTACCACTCAATTGCTTTTTGTTTAACCCCTGGACAAACACTTTGTACAACATCTTACCACTGAGCATGCAAAAGTCCAAATCTTCTCGAATCATGAGCAGAGGACCCTTCAGTCCTGTAAAGTCAAAGTTCAGCCCCAATTCTGGAAAAGGGTCTTTTTATCAGGAAACTCTAGTCCATTGGCATAGTCCCAAAACATCTTCTTTTCAGACGACGTTAGACTCCTAAACCAGAAGTCCAAAACACTCCTCATAATTCGGCTCGAATTTAACCCGATCAGAGATGCTGCTGCCTCCATGCTCCCAAGTTCAGGCCCGGCCACTTCCATGATTTGCCCCAGTTTAACTACCTTTGCCTCAAGTAGTCTGTTCGAAAAGGCAATTCCAGTTCCGCCATACGTATCCAGCCTAGCCCCAAGCACCAAAGGTTCCTCCAGGAGCCAGAACAGTGAAGAAGTTGGTTAAATTATTTTCCACTTGAAAATGGACCAAACTCTGAACAGACTTCTATAAAACATTGGCATTTCATAGGAAAGCAATGAATGACAGTCCAATAAGAACAGTGAGGCCCCCATCCCCAGCCTTCCTATCAGAAGATGTGATCCTGCTGGATTTATCAAACAGTGAACACTAGCTCATACCGGGGTTGCTTGCAGTCTAGCATGAAGGAGCAGGGAACAGAAGTAGTACCTTGAGGAAAAGGTTGAAATACCCATTTGAGTTGAAGTTACTGCCCCAAGTGGGAAAACACCACAAAACTCCCATTTGTTTAAAGAGGATTCAATTCTAGAATCATTTAAAGAGTCTTGGAGCATGGCTCCAGTGTTCTGACAGTAATTTGCTTTATAGACACAATGTTTTATAGTGTGTCTTGTCCTAGTACAGTAGCTCCCAATTTATTAGACTAGGGTTTCATAAAGGGGCAATACATGCTGATAAAATGCGGCTAATAATGTAATTGTAGCCAATAACCAATTCTAGATTTACATTTTCTGTCAGATTTAAACCAGAAGAATAGTAATATGTCCTGGTTTGTAAGTCCCCATATATCTTCTGAACTCAGTGTGTTACAAAAAACTGTCATTATGATAATTGCTCCTTGAGGGTTTTGTTTTCAGCTCTTAGTGAAGATGCTTGTTTTTCTAAAGTTTTTAGTAGTTTTGGAGGTTGAAATCCAAATTAGCAGTTGCAATAAGTGTTCATTAGGCAACATTAGGCTAAAGGAAGGAAGAATTTTCTCGCCAAGAACAATGGACACGTTACATCTAACTGTACAGCAAAGCCAGAAGAAAGAGGATTGCAATGTTGTTGTTCTTTTTTTTGGGGGGGAAGAAGATTTTGGTTGCTATTTTGCAGTTAGGTTATTACTAACACGGTTATGCTAGTATGGTAGCAAACACAAGCATCTGAGCTTGTGTTTAGCGCCCTACATCATGTACTTCAAGAGGTTTCACTGCAGTATTTTTGTAACTTTTTGTCAGATGGAAAACTTCCAGTCACTCCCATTTGTTTTTGCTTTTGTTTTGTTTTTTTTATATTATATTTTATATATTTATTTTTACTTTTTATTTATTTATTTATTTATTTATTTATTTATGTGTGTAATAGAGCTACCGTTATGAAGACCATGCTTTTGCATGCAATACACAAACTACTTCACCACCAGATCGTGTGTAACTGGCACAGAATGGCCAAAAAACCAAACATGAGCAGATAATAATAATAATAATGTATACTTTATTGATCCCCGTGGGGAAATTCCTTTCTGCATTTAACCCATTCACTCAGTGAAGCAGTGGGCTGCCATTGGGCGCCCGGGGAGCAGCGTGTAGGGACGGTACCTTGCTCAGGAGTACCTCAGGGTAGCTGTTCAGGGGAATCGAACCCCTGACCTTCCGATCACAGGGCCAACACTTTACCTACTGAGCTATCCCTGCCCCAGATGCAGCAGCGATGTTAACATGTAGTGACACACTATAGTTCTCTTTTTCTGGCAACATAAATATGTATTCCAGTAAGGGAATTGGAATTTTCTGGAACACTACTATGGTGTGTATGTAACCTGCATAATCTGTGATGCCAGCTGTGCCTCTGTCATTGAAATTGCTTGTTATTTTCACAAGCAAAATGAATACATGGTTGACCAGAACAGGCAAGAGTTTTAATGACAGCTGTCATAGTAAAGCAAGAGGGATGGAAGCACACAGCTGAAAAAATAGACAAAACAAAGAGATGAATCAACAGATCAATAAAGAAGAGACATCTTCTAGAGACATCTTTAGTTTCGTTATAGGTGCTATTTACCTGAGGTGCTTGAAAAAACAACAACATTGAGACAGAGCAACTGAATGTGACATACTTCACTACCATGACTGGTGCCATTATAGCAGTACAGCGGAGAACTGATCACATTTAAATACAGGCAGAACACAAAACATCAATATAAGAAAGAAAAGACTATACTTATTCATCTGCTTTACAGCATGAAATAAAGACTAGTCTGGTCAGGTTAATGGGAAGCTTTAGTGGTGACTTCAATCCCTAAAGCAGTGAAGCACCATCTTAATTACACCAAAGATTATAGAGCATCTGGATATTAGTCAATACCTTCGTAACTATAAAAACTACAAATGAGCCTGGTAAATATTAAAATAGATTAAGTATACCATGTTTCACCACACTACACCAAATAAATTTACACTACACACTACACTACACCAAATAAACAATATATAGTAATAATTATTAAACGTACAGGCAAGAGAAGAAAAAAGAAATAAACAGTAGCTCAAAATAAAGAGAAACAAGGTGCAAGAGCAAAGCTTCCAAACGGGACACAAACAATCATCTGATGGTTGACAGTTTCGCATTTCACAGAGAGACACAAAAATACTGAAAATTGTTGACAAGGTTTCCTGATGGTTCAGGTGAACAGGAATAAATCTGACAGTGGAAACAAAAGAGCCAATAATAAGGGTGCCACAAGGGCCATGTAATGGTGAAGGAATATTTATAAGATCCAGGACTTCTGCTACTCCCCTTTCCATCAGGCGGAAAATGCTAAATATGGTGCAGGAGTACAAATAGGAAAGGACTGGACCAAACTACCTGCAACCCTCTTCAGGAGGCAAATGTATTTCCTGTGGAAGCTTCAGTACTACAGTCATGTATGTGACAGTAATAAACGTATTCAGGGCAGCTCACTGAGGGTGGTGTTAGGCCATCTACATGCTGTGACTCAGAAGAGGCTGTTGCAAATCTTCTTTCCATCACAAACAATATCCCCCACCATCTACACAGTGTTCTGGCTGCCCAATGAGGATGTTTAGCCATAGACTAAGAATGAATAAATCTTTTATTAAATGTCACAGGAGGTGCTTCCTCACTGTGTCCATGCAGTTACTTAATCATACTTAAATAATTCTTTTTGTAATTGTATTATGACTGAAACTAAAATGGCATGTTTTTTTTAATGTTTTTAGTTTTACGACTTACAAAAGAATCTCTCTGTGGGAGTTAAAAAATCCTCTTATTCTCGTCTTCAGAACTGGCGGCATTGATCTTACAGAAGCAGTAGGTAGTTTTTAATACAGCTATAATATCCACACTCTCACCGTGTCCCAGATACAGTTTCTACCTGATGATTCATAGCTATGTGTCACTGTCATCCAACACACTGTCACCTGAAGAGTAATTATGAACATTAGAATTTTATTCTTACCTCCCAGGGTGAAATTGTGGGAAAAGGTCAGTGCCCTTCAGTCTGTTTGTCTGGGGACAAGGCAACTTTCTCAGCATTATAAATCATACTGCTGCTCTTTAGTGAGGACGTTGTTCCTGACAATGTCCTAGTCATGCTGGGTATGAATAGAGGTTGTAGTTCTGGCCTCTGTTAATTGTCCTGCTGGGCAAGAGGAGGACAAACAATTTAAGGATAATCTGCTCCACTCCTCCATCGTTCTCTATAAATTACTCATTCTGCTCATTCCTTCTGGGAGCCAGAAGAACTTCGACAGGAGACAGTATAACACACTGACTTTTCATTCACACACACAAAACAGAGGATCTACTGTGTATGCGGTATGTGTAAATTACGCTCGTACTGTAAGTATGCCATTTAAGAATGACTCAAAATACCAAAAGTTCATTTAGTTCCTCAATAAATGAAAAATTCAGTATTGTAGGATTCTGTCTGACAACTTTCCATGCAACATCTGTCTCCTTGTCTCTGCCTACCTCCATCTCAACCAGACATCTATCTACATTCACAAAGCGCACATGTAAGGGGGTGGGGAGAAGGCTAATATGTTGTTATCATGTGGGACCTTTCTTTGTCCCTGCCTTGTTTCTTGAATATCCCACATTCTGTTGGAGCACTGAACTGCAACTTCTAGAAGATCTTGCACCATTGCTGGACTTGCATGTGCAAAATTTACCACGGGGGTGTCAGGAATTTCAATCTTTGCTTCCAAAACAGACTGGCAACTTAGGGGCCCAAAGTGGGGACTGAGCAGGATCCAAACATTTTTTTTCTGGGTTCAACACTGCACTGACAGCATTACCCCCTTATTCTCTATCTCAGTAGGGTTTTGCATTCCCTTTAGTGTGACATCCACTGGTATGTAAAGCTCTACTCTCTTACTAGGTTTAAGCCTCAGACAAAGGATGCCAATCCTGGAGAATTCTTGTGGGCCAGTGCTAATAGTGGGAATGCCTGAGAAAGAGTGAAGAAGACCAGCAGGGACAAAGTGCAGGATTATGCCTGAGGCAATGATAACAGTAATATTGATCTATTTTATGATGCAAACCGCTGGAGCCTTGCCGCTCGGTATGACATGTTGGGATGAGCACCTATTGCAAGCAGGGAGCAACAGCAGCTGTACGGGTGAGCATGAAACCTCTCCTAACCAACAGTCCCAAATGACGGTACTGGAAGAAGCAATGTTGAAATGTACTGCTGTCTGTGTGGTCTTTTCACTTCAAAACAAACATTTCTAAAATAAATATCATGATAGAAAAGGAACTACCTTAGATTTACAGACAGATACTACAAATTAATATTGACTTAATATTAAAATGTGTGATTGTTCACTGTATACCACTTTATGTCCTAAAAATTTATAGCATATGTCATTTTATCAGTAGTTAGTGAAATAAGTGTTTTGGGTTGTAATTTCAGTTACACATGTTTTCCTGTACTCCACATGGATATAAAGCATTCATGCAGCAGCTGCTATTCAGTACTGGAATGATGGTCGGTTTAAAAAAAATGTAATCAAGTAGAACCAAACACGTTGCTTGTATTAAACACGCTACAGTAGGCGGTGCAGCAAAGGGAACTTGGCAGACAACACAATGCACTGTACCAAGCCAGACTGTGTTTGTGTGGGTGTATCTCAGGTCGAGCCCAAGTTTTTGTGGAGTACCACAGAGACGTTACTTAAAATTACAAATGGTGATGACCAAATTGTAAACCACATCTCAGCAGGACATAAAATATTAAGTGCAATACTGTGATTTTCATCCAAAACAGGCAAAATCTCACCACTATCCTGTCTACCAAAGAGAGGTCAGCTACAGAACATCACGCTAGAATCCAACAGGATAGATATTTAGGAATACAGGTCCTCAAACCTAGAATTTTATCTTAAATGTAGAGGTACAATGTAGAGGTTATCAAAAGATATGGTATGCATATAGGGCATGGTGTGGCTGCAAAACCACAAATGCTATTACAGTACAGCAAGGTTAAGCAAAAACAGAGGGGGACCTTTTCTCCTGAGCTACATAAATCTGTTGCCCAAACACTGTGCATGAAATTAGAAACTAAGTATGCTCTACTACACTACATATTCCTTAAATATCATCACTGTTTTCTGCATGTATTTGGGGATGCTAATAGAGGTATGTGATGTTGCTGCAATCTTTTAAGTGGTAACTTTAATTTATTCTGTGTGGTAAAACACAATGTATGGCATGACCTTCAGTAAATAATATAATAGTATGATTATTATAGCATTATTTAGTCAATATAAGTAATTAATTAACAATTAAATAACTAGTCATCATTAATTAAACAGGACTGCAAATCCAGTACTACCATATAATACTAGCACTGCAGCTAAAACCAAATATGTGACAAGATTTTAATGTCCATGATATAAAGAGTAAGAAGAAATCTTTCAACATATTTCATGTTATAGTGGATATTGTTATTTTGCCCAATCCATTTAGTTACTGTATAGTGTTGTTTATTGCAGAGTTAACAATTCTTTTTTTCATATTCATGCATTTCTTCGTTTTGATAGGTAACTAGTCTATAACTGAGTGAACTGGATTGTCATCTGAAATGCCATTTAGATACATATAACATAAATGCAAAATAGTAAATCAATCTCCATATTGTCTGCCTACTCAAGAATTATAGTATATTTTGTGTTAGAGTTCACAAACAAGTCCAAGTAACTGAGCTGAGTCAAGAATCATACTGACCCTCCAGTGAACTTTTCAATTCAACAGGATGCATCCTAGCAACTCAGCAGCGGTGGCAGACATTTCATTATGTTGTTTGTCTGGTTTTGCTTATTGTTTTCTTCATTCCACAGAGTTAAGAGCAGTGTCTATGGTTGCATATGACAGTGCCATTACCTTCCCAATGTCATTGTTCACTCCAACAGTAAAAAAAGGTTTTCTACCTCAAAGCCAAGTTTAATGAGATCTAGAACAACTACATTTATCTGACAACAAATGCACCGCAATCATCCAATATACAAAATCAGAATATGTAGAAATATCATTGTTGATCATAACTTCCCAGCAGAATCCCAGAGTGATGTTGTGACCTGAATCAAAAACCTCTTAGAAGACACTAACTGCTTTCCCCTTCATTCATTGCAGAGTATTGTCAGAGTCAAAGGAAAAAGCAAAAGCTATTTGTTGCTAAGGGATGAGGTTTTACACAGAGGCAGCTGTGGTTGCCTTGAACTTCCCATTACAGGGATGAATAGGTTTTTTAAATCAAATAATGTGCCAAATTGAACGACAACAGCAGTGACACAAAGAGGGAGGCAGGAGCTATTGAAATGTCAAATGCTGCCATAGTTACCTATATATCCTGTGGATTTATTTGTTGAGATAAGAAACTGAATATGCTCGTTCACTGTGAAAATTATCACAATTTTAAAAATGTGGCATGTTTTCTGACTTTTTTGTGAATTTCCTATGAATTAAAAATACTAAATGTTTGCAGTTAGAGTATTTTTATGTTTTTATATTTTATATAATGGGATTTTAGTCTGTTATTGTAAGCCTCACAGAATCATTAATCACTAAATCTAAATATTGTTGAGTCATTATACAACTGAGTGTGTTTACTTAAATTATTATTTTTACAGACGTAAGGCGTTCAAATGATCTTCACTGTAAATTTTAAAAGATGAAACTTGAATAACGTGTGTAATGATTTGCTAAGCTTCACAGCCTTTCCTGATATTTGGCCATGGTAAAGCTATTCATCGGATGGGCCTTAATGGCAAGAATCACAGAAGGCTTGTGCCTGGTGTTGGAAGTTCTATCCTGCTTGACTTTCATTTCAAAGAACAGAGAGTTTACTGGGTTGACAGGCACACTGGGGTCATCTACAAAGCATCTGTGAAAGGAGCACACAAACAGGTGATTATGTAACTGTGCCAAAGTGTAAATGGACTTTTTCTCTTTTTATTTGTTTGTTTTTCTGTGTGTGTAACTTATTAGTAAAAGCCTTTTTATTTCCATGCTAGACTAAAAAGGTGTGCAACATTTTATAACAAATCACTGAATTCTAAAATTACAGGCTATTTTGCAGGTCTTAAAACATTTTACGTTGTGTCCCAAACTTAGTATATCCTTTGGGTCACAACACATAAAATCAGAAGAATCTGAAAAGGATTTCCACCTGGCCATCTTGAAATCAGATTATTTTATTTTTATTTTGATTCATATGCTCTGAGTTTTTTTTATAACTAACTTTGAGCATTAATACCATGGGATATATAACTCTTCTATAGCAATATTCCACAACACTGATGTTCAAAGCTGATTACAGAAAGTATCTATTGTGAACAAAAAATAGATTTTGGCTTTAGATTGTGGTACATACTGGATATGAAAATCATCTGGTTGCAGTTTTCAAAAAAGAGCTTAGATTCCAACACAATGTTAAGATACAAAACTACCATATATTTGCACTTATAATATGCTCACAGTTTGACCAACTTTTCACACACGTTAGAAGAGTCATTTAAACAGGTAAAACAACATACATGTTGGTAAAACCATCCAGCTTTATACTCATTAACCTAACAATCCCAATAAACACATTCTTGAAACCAGTAAAATAAACAAAAGCAGACCTATTTTCCTTAATTCTTGCAAGTATAATAGAAGTAACTAGATCTACTCTATATGCACTTTTCTGAATTCTTTTTGATCTTCTAACAAGGAAACCTGCCAAGGTGGTCTATAGTTTGAAATTTCAAAGTATGGACTACACAGTTAATAAGACTTAATATAACAGCTTAGAATCACTTTTAATGATTTAGGAATTTTTAATAACCCAATTAGTACAACAGTTAATTTGGAGGCTTTTAAAGGATCTTTCAGAAACTGTAATTACCATAATTACATTTTGTAATGTTAATGTTATCCTGCATTGTTCTGGAAACTTTCAGAGTCTCAGATTTAAAATGATTAATTATGAATGCTTCTTTTACAGAAACTGTATTCATATGACAAACACATCTCTGGCCTCGCAGTGGACTGGATTTGGAACCGTGTATACTGGACAAATGGAGAAAAGGGGGAAGTAAAGAGAATTGATATAAATGGGAAGAAACAGAGGACTCTTTTAAGACACTTGACCCAGCCCAATTCTATAGCTGTTGACCCCTCTAATAGGTAATCTATGCAGATGTCATAATGACAGTTGTTTTTTGTTTTGTTTGCTGTTTTTTTTAAATACACATATACTATGTGGAAGAATCAAATGATATAAAAATTTACTGACTGACTCTCCTCTGATCAAGGACAGCAGTAGTCATTTACTTCCCTGCAGTTTGGCCTGATGGATAAGCAACACTGAATAATTTCATTTAAAAACATTTTTCATGATTAAAAAGTGCCAAGAGCATATTTAAATTGCTTTTTACATAACTTATTATCATACACTTCTCTCAGGCTTTAATTCAATTGGGCTACAGTTTATTAAGCATTACCAAAAATGAGTTTGAGGCAAAAGAATTATGAGTCTCCTGATTTGGCAGGCTTAACATATGAGGAAATGTCTAAGCAGTGCCCTTACTGGAAGCAACTAAGTTTTCATATTTCATAACAGATGCAAAGCTAACTTCAGAAAAAAAATATATTTTGGAAAGGCTCATTACAAAACCTTTTTTTTTTTTTTTTCAAAACATGCATATTGCAGGTTTCTGTTTTGGCTATCTGGGGGGATGTCTCCAAGTATCCAAAGGTCTGATGTCACAGGACAGATGAAAATTACATTAATTAAGATAACTGAACAACTGAGGGCACTGTCGATTGACCGAGTAGACAAAAGACTATTCTGGGTTCAGTTTGGGCCACAAGGAGAAAGTGCCATTGCCTCTTGTGATTACAATGGGAACATCCTACACATCATGAATCTTCCACTTCAGTGAGTATTTAGTAATATTACAATTTGTTACTCATCCTTTAACTTTGTTAATAAAGAAAATGTAGATCAGAGTGTTGACACAAAGTATCAAATATGCCAATAGAAACCCACTCATTATGTCTTCCTTTTTATCAGGTCTCATTCAGTTGGAATATCTGTTTTTTTGGAGCACATATACTACACCGATGCCGAGTCTCGGGTTATAAAACAAGTAAACAAGTACATTGGTGGAGAGCCACATGTTGTTAACATAAAACAAATGGCTAAACCTCCAGTTGATATCAAGATCGTGCATCCCCTCAATCAGCCAATAGCAGACCCACTATCACCATTTCCAGGTTACAGCTCAACATTATTATACATTTAAAGTTCTTCTTAGTTGAATTAATTTTGTTTATATTCTAGATAATGTATCAAACAATCATTTCCAACAGGTTGTGATGACCAAGGTGGCAGTTGTGTTAACGTCTGTTCCAGTTTGGCAGACCAAGGGGTTTGTCAGTGCAGTGAAGGTTTTGTTCTCAGTATGGAAGGCACTTACTGTAAAGGTCGGTATTAAAAATAAGAAGGCAGTTAAAAATACACCAGCAAAAACGATTTTTTACTTAAGTCAGAATCACACTGGAAGCCACTCTAATCAGCTAAGAATAGGAAAAGGAGGATACTAGACATTGAACAGTAGAAGACTGTTCCTGATCTGATGTGCCCCGATTTCTGCTGCGACATTAGTAGGGTCAGAATTTGGGATAAATAACATGAAAGCCAACATAGAGTCATCCTGTCTTCTATCAGTGTGAATGGTGTAACAGCATAGGGGATATTTTCTTGCCGTTATTTGGCCCTTAGTACCAACTGACACTACAGCATACCTGAATATTGCTCCTGACCATCTCTATCCCTGTATGACCACAGTGTACCCAACTTCTGATGGCTGCTTCTAGCAAGATAATGTAGCATGTCACAAAGCTCAAATCATCTCAAAGGGTTTCATAAACATTACAATTAGTTTAGCTGAAAGCCCTCTACAGTCACCAGTCTCAGGTTAGAAGAGCACCTTTAGGATGTGGTGGATTGGGAGACTGGCATCATGGATGTGCCGCCAACAGATCTGCAACAACTGTATGATGGTATCATGATAGCATGGCCCCAAATCTCTGAGGAATGTTTTGAGCATGTTGTTGAATCTGTGCCATGAATACTTAAGGCACTTCTGAAGGCCAAAGGGATCAAACCTGGTACTAGCACGGTGTACTCTTACTGGGGACAGCCACAGCTAAAAGAACTTATATATAAAGCACAGAAAATATAAATATTAGCATCTACTTGCAAAAAAATATAAGGCTTTTTCACTATCTTTGTCTGTGTGTACTATAGATGTAAATGAATGTGCCCACTGGAATCATGGCTGCTCGCTTGGTTGTGAGAACATTCCTGGATCTTATTTCTGTACCTGTCCTAAAGGATACGCCCTCTTACCAGACAGGAAAACATGCCAAGGTACAGTATAACCATGTATATAATATCAATATAGCTTTGTCATTTTTGATTTCAAGAGTATAAACATTATACTTCTTACTGCACCTGCATGTCTTATTGTGAAAATAGAAAATAATGAATAAAATGTATATACAAGATCTGAACATGACTAAAGCTTGGGTTGCAGATCTTCTTTGTGCTGCTGTCAAAGGTGGCATTTATCTATCAGATACTACTTTGACCCTAGAAGGTTAGAAAAAGGCTTGGGGGTCACAAGCCTCAAGAAAGACTAGATATATGTGAGCTGACAATTGTGTGCTAGGTCACTTGGGTCAAAACAAAACACTGACACTTTGTCCAACTTCTAAACATTTAAGAGTACTGAGACGATCAGGTAGAACAAAGGATATCATGCTAACGTAAGGTAATTTTTGCTTTCAGCTAAATGTCCTTTTGTTTTTTTATGTTTTTGGTCCTCTGTGAATATCAGACAGCACCCAAGTTCTTGATAAGTATGATCAACAATGCTTTGTTAAAGAATATGTTGTATACAGTCATTATCTGGCAACTTCAGAATAGATTTTTGACTTCCTCTTCCTCTCCCTGTTATAATTTTGATATGACATTCCAGGTCTGTTGTTAGGCAGCAAAACAGTAGTTTTCTTTTTCTTTTCTTTTTTTTATGACAACCTATGACAATCTAATATTTTGGCATATGCCATATAGTCATAAGACCATGTATTAAAAAAATCATTATTTAGTTAAATAAACTTGTATTTTATTTTATTGCATTTTTTTTTTACTTGTGTGTATGTTTTTGACTTGATTTGATGATTTGTGACTTTTTTTCAAACATTTATAGTTTCTGTTTTTGCCATCTACTGTCTTTATAGTGATTAATTTCAAGATATGGTAAAACTTAAAAAAAAAAAAAGTATATTTTTATAGTCAGATCACATTCTCTCTTCTACTCTCACAGCAATATGCCCAAGACAACAGGAAAAGTTCACAGACAATGAGATTAGATGATGAGGTGACATTTGCAGTAGGGAACATATCTGGTCAGCAGCTTTGTCTTTCTAAGCTGCTTAGCAGACAACCTCTTCCAAGGTCCAGTATGAAACAAACATAGAGCCAAGCAGCAGGTTAGACAATGGAGATTACAACAGAGTTTACTTGGTTGCACAGACGATAGAAGAACTGTAGTTATTTACATACTTGAAGTGCCATTTTTAATTGTTTTATATAAAGACAAAAAGATGAAAAAGCAGTAGTTTTACCACATGCAATGTTGACATGGAGCATTTCTGGTCTAACCGAAAGGTTTAATGGAAGACTATAAAAAGATCTGAAATTAATTTATGATAAGAAGAATAAACTTTAATATCCTATCTTAACTATACAGATCCTGCTTACCTCTACCTATATATGAAATAAATGCAGAAAAAAACTGCAGTAAAATACCACCTTATACAGTAAATGTTAATGTTTTCAGTAAGGTAAGATTTAAATCTCTCATGTTATGATTCACTTATGATGATGGGCACTCTTGCCCTCTCATACATCCTTACATGATTCATACATTATTCTTATAATTCTGCAGCATAAATAAAACAATAAACACTTGAGTAAATGAGTAAGTCATGAGTCTTATAATATAATACATACAAAACGTCACATTTATCTACTGCTTTTTAGTACTTGTACATACCCACATAAGGATCACTGGTACAGGAGACCCCACGTGCCTTTTAACTAGCATTACATCACCTTCACTGTGTGGGTTTGACTTTCTTATCACACTTTCCACTATTTTGATAGGATTAGAGCTGACTTCATCAAAGGATTTTACCAGAACAGGGGCTAAGAAGCTTGTTGTCCATCCGGCTCATCCACAGTCTGCTGGGCCCTAAAATAGACTCAAGTCTATTTTATTTACATGTAGCATCACGTTGCCCTTTATTGGCACTACGAATGACTGTAAAACATGTCATTAACTCACATCAGTTTGGGTTGAAGTTCATATAATCTGTAATCATGTTTTCTAAATATTTTAACCTACGTGAATCAAATTCATATGATGTTTTTATTTTATTGTTATAAATCAAAATTAGTTGGGTTTTTTTTTTTGTTTTATTTGGGGTGGTTTTAAAGTTTTTTTTAAGATAGAGCTGTCTTTTTTTCTGTTACAGAAATCATACCGTGTGAAAGGAATATTACAAAGTGTGGCAACGGGTGCCTGTCAACAGGAAATGGTGCCGTCTGTGTTTGCCCTGAGGGATCTATACTACAGGAGGATGGACAAACATGTACTGGTATGGCCAATATTACACCACTTTGCCCCATTTTCCAAAACTAAAATCTAACCTTTATTAAAAATTATATAAATACACTTAGTAAAAAAATGTAGAGTTCATATTATTCTCATTTACAACATTGACCTTTTAATATATACTTTTATATGGCTAACATATAGAGTATACACATACCCTTATGATACTGGATTCAGTTTCCTTTAACATTTACATTTTAACTATAGCATCACAGTAAAAGAAAAGCAATAACAGGATGAATCTATCAACTGAATGACAGCCTAGTAAAACACAGTTTAATGGAACAAATTGGTTGCTCATTTTAAAAACAAACTAAGCAACAGATAGAGTCCCTACTTTGTGATTTGTAGCCAAGGCTGTATAAATATTTCATGAATCAGAGTTGAGTTGATGTGGTCAAACTGAGGATAGATGGATCAAAGAGATGAATGTGCAACGGTGTAGTAACTGTTGTAATACTTTCAGTTTATTGTGGGCCAATATCTTGCATCAGTTTAGAATATAATATTTAGCTGAGTGAATGGGTTAAACGCAGAGAGGAATTTCCCCACGGGGATCAATAAAGTATACATTATTATTATTATTATTAAAATGATTAACTTTTTTATGTATACTTCTTTTGTAATGGATAAACTGGATTATAGTGAAATTTGATGCCAAAACCAATGCTGACACAACACAAGTGTGTGCTAAGAGTAAATACTGCAACTAAGCAAAGGCCCGTTGAATTTTAACAAATTCATAAGCTTAGCTGTGCCCACATTGTTTTTCATGGTTGCAGGCTGTTCATCTGCAGATAGAGGAGGGTGCAGTCAGCTCTGCAACCCTGTCACCCCTGTAAGCTGGGAGTGTGGCTGTCTGCCTGGCTACCAGCTCCACCAAGATGGCAAGCACTGCATTGCAACTGGTGAGTCAAACAATGGCATAGCAGATAGCTGAGCTAGAAGAGCCCACAAAGACACATACACCATTTACCTGTCTGCATCTGCTTCCAGTGCAAAAGTCAAAAAACACAAGGTGAAAGCTGCAGTGCATTTGATCATGGAACACTGTATTTTGTTATGTTTTTCTTCAGGACCTCCATCCTATCTACTAGTTGCTAATCTAGTAGATGTCCGGAGAATTAACCCTGATGGCACTGTGGATCAAATCTTGGCAGAGGAGCCCAGAGGAATAATCTTAGCTTTAGACTATGACCCTGTCCAGAACAATGTAAGATGGAAAGCGCTTCATTTTCTAAGAGTATGAGTATAAGGTAGAATGACTCATTGTAATAGAATTGAGTTAAATCAGGAAATGATTTTGCTATAGATCTTCAGTGTCACCTAGTGGACACGCACTGTAATGCATGCCAATTACTATTACCTCATTATGCTTGCTTGGACAATTATCTGCATGTTTTACTTCAAGTTTATATTATATGATTATTTATATTTATATTATAAATGCAAGTATTAATAAATTATATATTTTGCATCTGAAGGTGTACTTTGCAAGTACAAGCCAGAAAACAATTGAGCGAGTTGATTTAAAAGGTGGCCCAAGAAACATTCTCATCTCTGATGGTTTGGATTCACCAGAGGGGCTTGCAATTGACTGGGTTCATCGCAAGATGTACTGGACGGATAAAAGGTGTGTAGTGTATGTTAGAATTACACAATGAAAACTGTTTCTTCATAAAGTGCTGGTCATTTGCTGTTAGTAGATGTTTGCTTTTCTAGTTCTATTCAATTGTCTATCTAAAATTTAATGTTTAGGTCATATCCAGTTTTGTTAATCTCTTTTAATTTGAATGAACTTCATCAGAAAATAACTGACATTGGGGAAATTAAACTTCTACTAACACATATTTTGCCCCTCAGTCAGTCAATTGTTGACTGCAGTACCTTAGATGGACTTCACAGGGAAACTATTGCGAGAAAAGGTCTGGAAAAGCCAAGAGGAATCGCAGTTCATCCTCTTGCAAAGTGAGTATAGTCATGTCCGACACTCTTTCACCCATACAAATGACTAAAGACTAATCAATAAACAATAAACAACAAATACCACATTCATAATTACCAAGCAGTTTGATTAACTTTAACTTATACTCACCAGTGACTTTATTAGGTACACCTTGCTGGTGCCAGGTTGAACCCCATTTTATACCCACATTTGTCTTTAGAACTGCCTTCACTCCTAATGGCAAGATGCCGGAAACATTAATTGGAGATTTTTTGGTTCATATTGTTATGTTAGCATCATACACTTGCTACAGATTTGAATCTCACCATTCAACCACATCCTTAAGATGCTGTGCTGGATGGACTGTAGAAGCCATTGAGTACAATGAACTCATTGTCATATTTATGAAACTAGCATGAGATGGTGGCATTAGAAGATGAGTATGCTGTGGTCATATTCGGATGCACATGGCTAACAGCAAAAGATGTTGACAACAATGCTCAGTTGGTTCTAAGGGTCCCAAAGTGCACCAAGAAAATACGCCCCCACACCATTACACAACAAGCAGCTTGAATTGTTGCTACAAGGCAGGATGGATTCATGCCTTCATGCTGGTTACACTAAATTCTGACCATTCATCTGAATGTAGCTGCATAAATCAAGACACCAGGTAATGTTTTCCAGTCTTCAGTTGCCCATTTTGTGGAGCAAATTGCACCTTTAATTTCATGTTCTTTGTTGATGGAAGTAGCACCCGATTGGTCTTCTGCTGCTGTAGCACATCTGGTTCAAGGTTTTGAGATTTACCAAATGGTTATTTTAGTTCCTGAGGCCTTCCTGTTGACTTTAGTCTGGCCATTCATCCTTTCATCCGACCTCTGGCATCAACAAGGCATATTCACTTAGAGAACTGACACTAACTCTTTCTGATCGTTCTCTGTAACCCCTAGAGATGGTTGTGTGGGGAAATCCCAGAAAATGAGCAGTTTCTGAAACACTAAATATTAAATATTTACATTAACAATTTGTTGAAGAGATATACCTAACAAAGTGGATAGTGAGTATATAATCTCACAGTGCTCTGGTCAATAAAGGTCATGTTTTAATTAAATTTTAAACAAAATATTGTGTAACAATGCATATCACAAAAAAGATATAGATGATTTGTATATACAGTGCTTAAAAAATTTATTAGACCACCACCAAACTAAAATTCTTGTTGTTATCCATTAATCTTCAAATTTACTGTTTTACAAAAAAGCATACAATGCAGTGAAGCACATTATTGTTTTTTGAATAAGATGACAAATTACAGTTATTTATTTGCATGCCTGAAATTTAGTTTTAGAGGTTGAATTTTATGCTTGATCAATTTAAGACTTCTCAGAGTAGTCCAATTTGGACATGAATTCAGTTCAGTTTTTGACAGATTTCTAAAATATTTGTATTTTTTTTAGTTTTTAATACAAATGGTCTAATAGAATTTGTTAAGAACTGTATACAGGTGGTTTAATAACTTTGTGTACCACTCTCTCTATATTTTTTTTCTTTTAACTTTTTGAGGAAGTTATTCTGGACTGACATAGGGACCCATCCTGTGGTGGAATGTGCCTCCCTGGAAGGGAGAGACCGTGTTGTTGTTGCTAGGACCAACCTTGTGTCGCCCACTGGCCTGACCATTGACTTCACAGAGGACCGAGTATTCTGGTGTGATCAGAGGAAAGGTACGATAGAGACTGCTGCCCTGGATGGTTCAGATCGACGAGTCCTGTCAGAGAACCAAGTAGGTGAGGTTTTTGTGAAATGTGTATATCTAAAAAAAAAAAGCAGATATAAATGCAGGGGGAAAAAGAATTTCACTGTTGTAAAATTAATATGCAAGTTAATATATGATAAGTTACTATAGGATACATGAAAGATAATTAATACTAAGTATATATACTGATATAGTACAGGTGTGCTATTAATCTTGACTCAAATGCAAAAAGTACGCCTCTTCTTAAGTTAACTTTGTCATTCATAGAATCATCCACAGTTAAAATGTGAGCAAATCCAGTTAAACCAGTATCACTGCCTTCACAGCTGAACACAAGCACCTCGCACCTGGAATCACTGAATCAACTCAGATTTTCTTATCATCTGCCCTAATTTGTTGCAGGCCAACCTTTTGATCTTGCACTGTTTGAAGACAGGCTCTGGATCTCTGATCAGGAACGCCACCAGCTGAGCAGTGTACACAAGCGGACTGGGAAAAAATTGCAGTGGATCCAAGGAAGCTTGGTGCAACCAGCATCCATTGTTGTAGTTCATCCCCTTGCTAAGCCAGGTACAGAGGAACAACCATGATTACAATGACCTGAAAAACAAAAAAAGCGTCATGCATATTTAGATACGTGCAGATTGTTTGTACACGTGGCAATAACAAAAACAAGTGGCACACAGTATCCATCAGTTCTAAAGAATTCCTGGGCTTATACTTCTGTCCTTTGTTTTTTAGGGGCAGATATGTGCCTTCACCTGAATGGAGGTTGTTCCCAAGTGTGTGAAAGCAAGGTGGGTTTTGCCCACTGCTCTTGTTTCTCACACTATATCCTATCAGCTGACAGAAAAACTTGCTTGTCTGTTGACGCTTCAAATGGAACAGCAGGTGATGTATCCTGTGTTCTTTTCTACACAGTGTAATGTGATGATAAATTTGAATGTTTTCTTTATGTATTAATTGTATAGAATATGGAAACAGTGAATCCACTGATTTAACGCCTCTGAAAAACAAAACTTTTAATGCTGCGAGTTTGCCACTGACAACTGATAAAGGGGAGACTCATTTCCACTCAGATGTAAGCAGCGAGCCAACTTTCTTCACAGACAAAATGATTTCAGGTAACAGTGCACCTTGACAGGCGTTCTATCCACTCAATATCTTACCAAACCTAAATGTTACGTTTGCATATGCCCCCTCTCTGTCAGACCAGAATGAGTGTTACTCACTCCGCTGTGATGTGAATGCACAATGCCTGCTGAAATCTGGTCACCCAAACTGTTTATGTCAAGAAGGTTTCACAGGTGATGGACAGTTATGTGTGGGTGAGTATACCTTCAATTATACTAGGAATATGCATTAGAGAGATGAGGTAACAGACCCTGAAATAAGCTTATGGGATTACATTTGATACAAGTGAGCTTTTTTTTTTTTAATCTCACCTACAGTAGCAAGGATTTAGCAGAACTGAGTTTTGGATTTTGAAATAAAATTCAGAGGCAGGGTTGCCCTGAAAGTAAAGGTAATGGTATTATTCAAGATAAGCATTAATGGAAAAAGTCAAAATGTTCAAAAAGTCCTAAAACCATCCAGTAATTCCTCCTATCGTTTCCTTGCAGACCAGTTGAAGTGTTTTGAGATTATCAGCTGAGTTTGTTTGCAAAGTAGGAAGCATCGGAAAGACATAGTGTGGCAACTTTATTAAATTAATAAAAGCTTAACTTTTTTCACTGTACCAGGCCAGGTTATGGAAAGATTTTAAAAAAGACAGTAATTACATTTTATTTAGCTAGTAAATAATGTCACAATATTTCTTCATAACCTATGGTCCTGGTTGTTTTGTAAAATTTTAGGTTATAACTTACTGCTCCTATTTTTGTCCTAGATATTGACGAATGTAACCTGGGAATATACAACTGTGACAAAAATGAAGAATGTCAAAACACTGTAGGGAAATACTACTGCAAGTGCCGGGCTGGATACTACATTGATGGGCAGACATGTCAAGGTGATCGGTTCCTTTTGTTAACATATTCTTGGCTATACTGGTGCATTCTCATCGTCTATCATTATCTTATCTGTGAAATCAGATAATTCATTTAGACTGAATACAGTGTTTATATGAGTCACCTCAAAGAGCACAAGTCTTTTAAGTAGAAAACAATGAGTCTAATTTACTGAACTTATATCCTTAATTCTCTCTAGAGTTGGAGCCCACATCACCATGGGTGACACCTGGTACCTCTGCTGATGTTACCACCAAACGCCACAATGGAAATGCAGTGGAGAGTTGTCCTGCAACCCATGAGACCTACTGTCTGTACCATGGTGTTTGCTTCTACTTTCCTGAATTGGACTCTTATGCCTGCAAGTAAATAAACCCTCTTGTCCTTCTACTTGACCCATGACCCCATGATCTTGTTGTTCAGAGAAGGGTTCACGATATTCATATTAGGGCTGTGCGATACCATATCATGTACAATATTGCAATTGTAAATTATTACATGATATAAAAGTGTCAAATCTTAATACTATTGTATTGTAGCAAAACGCATTAAAATCCCTCAGTGTGCACAACAGGGAGACGAGCCATGTCTGTGATGGAGAGCCAGACTTAAACAACTTCCAACAATACACAGTAATTTGAAAAAATTGCAATAAAACTGTTACTGTTTAAGGTGAAAACGAAAAATGTACTTTACCACTTGAGGCAAAAACATACCATCAAGTATAACCTTGCTAACAAAGGAGTTGATATTACCAACCCAAAAGTAAACAAATGACTCAACCAATCATTGTTGGTGCACTCACTAAGTGCACTCCATATGACAGGAAGAGCTGATGATGGATGGAAATAATGCAGTTACATGGTGGACAAGCACGGCTTTAAGAAACTGGTTAAAATGATCAACCCAAGACACAACATACATCAAATATTTTTTGGTTTTATTAAGTGACATTGTGCAGGTTGCTGAATAGTTACAAGGTTAAATTACTTTAGTTATTGTTAAACTAAAGTGTTAAGCAGTGATTTTATAGTTTAACTTAAAATTTCCAAGCATCTCCATACGTAGGCTACTTCTGTACTGTCACTGCTATTTTACTATTACACTGCTGTTGGTACCTTGTTTCAATAGGGTCAACCTTCAAATTAAGTGGTGTATAATCAGTGACAATGTGTGACTGCAACACACGGATTGAACATGCCCTTAATGTATTTACACTTACAAATTCTGCTCCCAGGATGCTCCAAGCATCAATAAAACACTTTTCATTTTATTTTTTTAAACAGAAGTATGATTATGGCAAATTTCTTTAATTATTGTAATATAGTTATAAGGCTGTATCACCCACCACAGTTCAAATACATTCTAAAATATTCAGAAATATCCACTCCCACTGTTAATTAAGACAAGAACACTTGGGTGAAAAGTCTTTTATGACAACTGACAAGCAGCAGGTGTCACTATTGTTCCATGATTAAAGCCCACGCCTCGTGAAAGTGTTTACAGCAGAGAAAAGTGTACCTCTGTCCATGAAATATAGACTTCAAATCAGATTAACAAAAACATAAATTAGTTCTAATGAGGTCTAATGCATAAACTTAAAAATAATTCATAATTTCAGTGGAAAGCTCCATATAATGTATACACATTCACTTACAGTGACAATATATTTTATTTATTATTAATGCAAATTGAAAAGAAAACTTATATTTAGCAGCAAAAGACAACTACTGCCTATGAGTGCCCAAGCTCTTTAATCCAACCAACACAGGTTGAAGAGTTGAAGAACCCCCAAGTGGTATCTGGTAGAGGTCTCTGAGACAGTGGGCAGAAATGTCAACCTGGCACTAGGTATGGATAAGATCGGCCCCAAGATGCTGAAGGTTCTGCACATTTTTGGACCAGCTTGGCTGACCTTTTTTTAGTGTTCTGTCGAGTTCCCGGGCGGTACCCTTGGCAGACTGAGGGGGTAGCTGTTTTTTTTCCCCCTCCAGTGTTTTCCAATGATTCTCAGGATTATGAGGGTCATTTGAAAAACAAAATAACTGAATTATTACTGAAGCCAGTCAATTCCATTTTTTTCACTAGCCTTATGTCATATAAATCCAAAACCTGTGACTGTAAACTTGCCTGTGTATCTTTTCTATGAAATCCAATCTAATCTTTTAAAAACTACATTTAATTCACCAACGGAGCCCAAATACTTACACACAAAACTAAGCAGTTGCTTAACCAGTAACAGTTTTTGAATTATAAAGTAACTGGATGTGTTTTAAACAAGTTTGTCTTAAAATATAAATTGTTGGCAGTTAACCAAAAATGAATCCTGGACATGATTTTTGTGATGCAGTTGTGTATCAGGCTACATTGGGGAACGATGTCAGTTCAGTGACCTGGAATGGTTGGAGCTTCAGCGGGCTGAAAAGGAGAAGAAGAGGAACGTGGTCATTACAGCCTGCATGGTGGTCCTCGTTTCCTTGCTCTCTATCACTGCCTGTGTCACCTACTGCTATGGGTAAGAGAAAAAAGGGGAAAAAAGAGAAAAAAAAAATAATGTGTAAAAAAAACAAAAAAAAAAAACAAGTATAATTAGGACGATGGAAAAAATAAAAAAGGAAGAAAGTGAGAAACCAAAATGATCAAGATATGCTATTTGCTGTGAAAGGATCAAAAGTGACTTCCTAAAAATAAAAACAAAAAACATCGATGAATATTTAAACTACTTCCTCACTAAATATACTGAGGAAGTAATAAAAAAAAATCTATTGAATTTGTATGGGTTTTATTAGACTAGTAAAAATGCTACAGTAATGATGTACAACAACTACAGTCTTGCGTTTAGCGCTTTGGAAACCAGGGACGACCTGCTGCTGTAATGAATGAGCTGACAGCATTTAGAGATGTCTATCAAACCCAAGATGCATGAGGCGTGTAATGCCGGTTTCTCAGTATGACAGCAGGGGGTCAGGGAGCACATCACATGTGGAACAAATGACAGCATGCAACAGTGGTTAGCTGAGTGAGGAGCATGCATAAACTACACACTGCGGCCCCTCCTCCTTTTTATTTCCACCTGAGATGTTTCTAAGTAGCTGATTTGTTTTATGGTTGTTTCGCTGGCTTATGGACAAGGCTGTTCGGCATTCTAAACTCTTTTGACTTACAAAGCACACTACCTACTACATCCTAACGTTTGCACTCTTGGTTCCCCTGTGGAAGTGGCACGCTTTCAATTACATGGTTCGTTTAGCTTGTTCTACAGCAATTACACATAAAAATAGGTCATTTCTCTGCTACAAAATGGAGCCGGTGAGGTATGACCCCAGAGGAAACGCTACATGGCCGCCAATAGCTCTGCCTCAAATTGCCTTCTGCACTTGACTGCAAGTGCACTTGTGCAGTTTTTGAGTTTGATAGTTTAGTTTCCCCTGTAATAAACATACAGAGAGTACAGAATCACACTGTACACAAAGATAGAGTCTAAAGAAACAACTGAAACTTATGAGCACATAAAGTAAATGTACACATACACACACGGCCTCGCGCTTGGTCTATCACAACATTCAGATGTATTATCTTTGGTCAACATTCAGGTTTAAGGGGGTCAGATATGCAGAAAGCTAAGAAACAAACATTAAATAAATCAAGTGTGGTGAAATTATTATTTTATAATGCAGTAATAAATTATGCTGTGAAGGGCAGTACACAGCACAGACACTCATTTCTCATCATGATGAATTTGAGTACAGAACTTCTGTTATATCCTATATAAATCTTCTTTGGGTACCTGACCTTTTACACATATATTTCTGTGAGATATGTAGATTTATATTTACTTTTCAGAACGAGAAAACGCTTCCGCAAACAGCCATCAGAGGATAATGTGAGTGAGACCAGCATAACGGATGCGAGCATGTCAGAGACAACCACTACCACTGTTCCTCGGGTAAGGCCATTATTACAAAGCTCGGTCATTAATACATACAGATTTTATCTCATGCAGTAATATAATACATCACTGTAATAAATTCAGGACAGTTAAAATTATGTTGTTACTTCCATTATGTAGGCTTTTCAATTATTTGCCAGATGGGGAGAAAGAAAGAAAGAAAAAACAGTCAAACATGCCTTGCATTCTCCTTGATGTTGGACTGAAAAGAAGAGTTTGCGAGTGTGTCCTCATTAGGATAGACACTAGGGCTGTGCGACATGACGAAAGATAGCGGATGACGAAATTAAAACGTCTATCGTTTCATATTATACGCTATAAATACACTGCAATATTTTTTCATCGTTTGGATGGTCACCATGTGGATGCAGGCACAGAGAATACCAGCATGGCCAGTGAAGATGAGGCAGAATCAGGTAGCTCCAAACAGAAGGACCAGTCAAAACAAATCGAGGACACTTATTGCTAAACAAGGGGCTACCTCTGTAGCATGGACATGGTTTGGTTATGAAAATCTGACACGGACCAGAAAACTGTGCTATACAAATTATACCGCATACTGGTCCCCACCACAGGCTCAAACACTGCAAACCTCTTCTACCACCTATGCAAGAATCACATGAAAGAGTATTGAGAGAGCTTACAGATGAGAAGCAAAAAAGAGCCGTCAGGTGCTCAAAATAAACCTTAGACTCAAACCTTAGAACAGGCTTTTCCCTGCAGCACGTCATGCAATAAATACTCACAAAGAAAATGGTGGCCGTTACAACTTGTATCTAAAAATATACAGTTTCATGCATCGGTCAAAACACTCGACTCCAGGTACACGATGCCCAGCTGAAAAGACTTAACACAAGTCGAGTTGCCCGAGATTCACATTATTTACAGAAAATGCACTATCTTGTGATATATATCATTATCGGGATGAGAAATGTCTTATATCGGGATATGAGATTTTGGTCATATCGCACAGCCCTTATGTCAGTGTATGGGACTGTAGCCTAGGGTTTAATTGTAATTATTTTACAAAGCACCTCAGATCAATGTAAAAGTAATGGAATGAGTGGTGTAACAAATTACTTTCTACACAGAATAAATATGTAATGCAATACTTAAAAATGTAATGGTTATACTATGTGACAATGTAACAAGGATTAACACATATTTAAGAAAGGGAGTTATCCAGTGAATCACAAATTGCTCCAAATTACTTACATATACTATTTCCTAGTTTTGGAGCTGGCCTTTGGCAGTTCCTAGCAGTCATAACATTTTTGTTTGCTCTGGAAAGTAACATTAAAGATTGGGGTTTAAATCCCAATGTCTTATCAAGTGCTTGGTGTCGGCAAATGCAAAACAAACAGAATACTGCTACTCACTGTCTTTTTGATTATTGTTGGGCAGCCCGAATGATGCAGAATTATATGAAATGTGAATTATTGAATTTAAATTACTGAAAGCGGAAACCATATACAGAATAAAACTGTCAAGTGACAAGAGTCTATATGAGGGAGCAAATAAAGAGTTAATCTGGAAGAGGAATAGCTACGAATCCCAAAGGAATCCCAAATCTGAATGTGCAAGGAATAGGATATACTACGTTTGTCTTTGTAAGAGCAATTCATGTCCATCACTCACTCTGGGAGCAGGTAGGCTGGCCAAAAAAAATGCATTAAACTTTTAACGTTTATAAAAACTCAAATGTCTTAATGTATAAATCTGCAGTTCTACATGGTGGCGGAAAATGGTGTTGAAGGAAAGGTAATCCCTGCCATGGGCTGTCCAAGGAGAGCTGTGTGTACATCCTGCTCTTCAGAAACAGGTACCTGAAACTTACATTATTCTTATTATATGCAAACAACTTCAGTGATTTTCTAACTATAGTCTAAATTCTTTCTTGTACAAGTTTTTTACCAACTGCTAAATGCATTTTTTCCAGGTCCCAATTCTGAAAGTGATGAGTCAGGAAAACTGTCCCAGCACAACAAAGGATACAAGTGTTCCATGGTGTCTGCTGTTGCCACTGAAACAATGCAACCCACTGTACACCTCTCAAGTCCATCACTGTCAAGCTGTACATCTTTTAAACCAACAACGTTACCCCAGACTTCCGGCCCACAGTCATGGCTCAATGGAAACAGCGTACAATCAGCTGTTAAGAAATGAAACATTAAAAAAAAAGCTTTTAGAAATGTATACATTTGATTGAGAAGTCAAAAAATATCAAGTGCATTGTTTAAAAACATAAAAAATCTCATCATTATAGTTTATCAGAAGAGTGTGCCTCCTCAGATGAGTATGGCCAAGGCAGTTTAACTATAATAGAACAAATACTGACCATGTTTCTTAGTAAGGTGGTCCAGAACCAGCTTCAGTGTTTCGGCACTGAGTCTCTGAGACTATACTGGAGGGATGGCATGTTATTCCAAATGTAATGGTGTTATTAGTGACACGTCGGTCTAAAATGTCCCTTTGGCATCAAATTAGGTTAAGACCTAGTGTCTACAAAGGCCAAAGCATATAATTTTTACACTTGATTCATCAAAGCCATTCAGTTATCTGGGCATTATAATTCTGAAAAAAACAACCCACATCAACCTGTGACACTTTCCTCTAAGGGGAAACGTGGATCTAAACCATGCTATTCAATTTTTTCCACAACAAAACAAGAGCCACTGGATCCTCTCACTGTAAGTGTAAAGAGTTCAGGCCTGTCCCCTTCTCACAGTTTTATCATGTCATGCACTGACATAAATCTTAGATAAAGAGCTACTCTTTTGTTTTACCTTAGATATTACACCAGTACGCAAGCATAAGGTCATAAAATCTGAACTGTGAGCCACAGCCTATTTACAGATGGCTTTCCCACTGATCTAAATGCAGTAATCACTTTGGTCGGTTCAAACAGTAGTAAGTTTCGGAGTCTTTATGACCCTTTGCTGCAAAAACTATATGATTACAGCATTTCTAAATTACCCCAAACATTGTTTTGTGCATTAAGTTAAATGTTGAAACTTAAAAAAATAAATACATCTGATTGTTGTTCATCACATAGTATACAGGCCAAAATCTGTGATAGGCCAGTATAAACTAATCAGTGTCAGCTGACCAAAAGATCAATCAAATTCTCCTTGCACTTGCAAAAACTTTGAGACTATATCTATATTATCATGTTAACTTTAGTAAGTTCAATTAGTTTTTTTATATTTTTAGCTCTTTATATTTTTTTGTGTTTGAAATGTTTAAGTCACTATAATTTGCTTTGCTCAGGTAATCGCTGCTATGTAGAAAAGTTGTTTTTTGCTTTGTTCCCCCCAGGTATTTTACCTTCCACATCACCTGGTGTAGACGCCTTTTTGTAGCCTTTTCATCAAATTATTTGACGTTTTATATAGGAGCAAGTTTAGGTTACTATTTCAGTTTCGTCAAATATATGAAAATTGTAAATTTCATTGACTTGAGGTAGTTATAGGAGAAATGAACAGTAACTGTTAGCTTTTTCATAGTAAAAGGACAGTACTGTTCAAAAATCATCTTCCATTTTTTCTAATAGAGTGTTAGTGTTATTTGAAGTTTTCCCGTCAGTGTGTTGTATTCTGACATTCAGCTTTCTCAGGTTCAGTGCAGCAGGCTTCGTGATCACATAATTTTAAGATTTAAGCAAAAAACTGACATTAAGCTCCTATTGTTATAAATAACTAATGTGTCACAGTACAAATAACTGCCATGTAACTGCCATGACACTGCATCACTAAACAACCCATTAATTGTGATCATTTTAAATATTTTATTTTATTTACATTGATCTGTGGTTATTTTTGCCTAAATTTTATGACTCTATGATTTATATTCTAAGACATAATAGGGCAATAAACTGAAATGGGCTGAATGGTCAATAAATTAAAGTTAAATGTGGTTTGGAAAGGGACGATATCTTATCTTCTTTACAGTAAGAAGCAACTCTCTTCTTTGCAGAGTTTATAATTAAAAATGGTGCAAAACACTGCTGAATGACTGATATAGACTATGGTTTGGAAAGGGAAGGTATTTTGGGACTGATGTTCATCTTTTTAGATTCTAATAAGTATTTAAAAAAGGAAAAAAATGCAATCTTTATGTTAACAGACCAAGCAACATTCAACATTTTCATTAAAACTGTACCTGAACTGGATTACATATTATTTTCAGCAGCTATGGGCTATAACTGGAATTAGAAATTTGCAAGATGAAACTTGCTTTTATTTTATCAATAAAGGTATATTTAAAAAAAAATATACACTTTGTCAATAACTTCCTTTAGCATTGACATTTATTTGTATTTGTTTTTATAGCAAAACACACATGACATAATTTTCTCTCCACTGAAAGACTATTTTGGCCATTCTGTCTTGTTACACCCCATCACTGCCATCAGTCTTCTTTGAAGGTCTTCTGTGCTCCATTGATGATGCTTTTCTATCCTCCACCAAATCTAATGCTCTAGTGATGTCGGCACGAATGCTGCCGCCCTTCACCATCACTCCATCTGTCTATTTCTATTTCTACCTCTATCTCAGTCTGCAAGTCTGTCTCAAGGTTGACTGGGAAATGTTAATAGAAGCACCCACAGCCTCTTTGTTTCGAGGCAATGGCAGAAAACAAAGCACTTTAACTCAAAAACCATCAGGGGCCACATCGATATTGATTTTCGTGGCAAGACACACTTATCTATATATTGGGCTCCATTAGGGCTGACAGATAGGTTAGGCCACCACTCTAAACAGCAGCAGATCAGTCTTCAAGTAAAGATGAAATTGGGCCGAGTGTCAATTTATCTTGTATTACTTCTGAATTGGGGCAACAGGGGGCAATCGAGTCACTGATACTGTAAGTAACAGAAGACGCAAGGCCTCATTTTTGTATTGCTTTAGGAACAAACACTGTTTCAAATATTTAAATACATTTTTAATGATATTTCTTCATAGATTTGTATTTTTCCTATCCAAAAATAAATGATTGTGAATTACTTGGAGTATGTTCCACAGGTCTGTACATCAAGTTAATGCAGTGATGTATAGCAAAGACACCAGCAACACAGTTTAGCTTACTGTAACTGAGAAAAAGTAGGCACCAATGTGAGCGTAATAGGAGAAATGCTGTACCAACGGTAACTACCTGCATAAGCTCCAAGGTCTCGGGCTACACCACAGCTGATTTACACCACCTTATAAATAAAATAGCATCTTGGGACTGTCATGTCATCAACAGGGATGTTGTAGTAATGGATAATTTATTACTTCTGTGGCAAATTTGTATAGCACCTACTACATTGCCTATGCAAGTGTCCAACGCTGTTGCCAGCATTTATAATCATGCTGGCTCTATTGACACCAAGGTGTAGTTACATTTCTAGGAAGGTCACGGCAGGTTCTAGCATTAATATTGGGTCACAGAGAGGTATCCACCACACAATAATAACACCAAAATTACGTTTCCCTAAAAATACAATGATGCTGGAGACACCTATGCAAAAAAGGGTCCAAGACCCAAGAATTAGCAAACAGGTGAAACTCCCAAATTTCAAAGTCAATACCTGTGCCTCATTGTAAGTGTGTTCATTAATCCAGGGAAGTAGGATTAACTCCTTAATTTAGATTGCTAAAAGTGACAAAGCCCTCCAAGCTGATGCACACACTGTAGCGGCCTTATTCAGCAGCCTAGCCTTTAAAGCTACTTGTAAGCTTCTAGCTCACTAGACTCATCAATGGCAAAATTCACACAGTGGAGACACAATTATGTTGTTTAATCCTTTAGAAAGCTAAATTTCTCAAAAGAAAGGTCTTAAAGAAGCTAATTTTACTTATTTAACTACATTTACTGCCCTGTGTTATTCTCAAGTCATTAGCAGTTTCAAGTTTGTTTTGTCTACACTTGTTGAGTAATGAAATGTCATTGATTGTATCCACAGATAACCAACGACAATAAGCCAAAAAAAAAAACAACCCCAAAACACTTAACAACATATTTTTTAATTTAAAACCCGTTATCCAAAACCCCATAAGTAATTAAAACTGTACCAAGAGAACATAGCGTTTGTTCTAAGAGAGTAGTCCAGAAGCACTTTGTTGCCTCAGCTCTTCTTTAAACAACTCCCTGAAAGCATTTTGTAACTCAGGAGATCAAGTTTTAAAAACCAAAATGTTTTCCTGTTCTTGCTCAATATAGGATTCCAGCTCTTTGGTTTAGGGCCTCCTGGTCATATTTTTTATTTGAAAGGATGTCAAATGTTTTTAATTGGTAACTGGTCAGGACTTTGGGAAGGTTTCTTAAATTCTCTAACACATTGCAGTGGTGCTGTATTGCAGAGTATGCTTTCTCTTTGTTTTGCTGAAAAAGATACTGTATGAATGACAACATATGTTTATCCAAAACCTGTGACAGTTAGAAGGACTTGTGCAGATGTATGAAATGTGCACATTCAAAACACAAAGTAAAGCAGCGGTCCCCAACCCCTGGGCCCGTGAGTCGTTTGGTATCGGGCCGCGAGAGTTGAGGCTCGGGTGTGAAATTTATGGTTTTCAGGGTTTTTATCGTTATTTTTTTTAATCCTTTTTTTTATCGTTAACTCGGTTTCCCTGGGTCTTTTCATGTATGCTATGAATAAATCTTCTTCTTTTTGGTACCGGTACTGGTTTTATTTTGTTGTATTTATCCGCGACACCTTAAAGGCCTGTCCGTGAAAATATTGTCAGACATAAACTGGTCGATGGCGCTAAAAAGGTTGGGGACCGCTGAAATAAAGCAAACCAAAGCATTAAAATATAAAAATGTGAAAATATTTTCTCAAATAAAATATAGGGGTTTAAATAATATTATTGCATTTTTTGTCTCAGATTTAAGGTTTTGCACACCATCATAACTTTTTGTAACTGGGGTTTTATTTTCTGCCAGATGGGTCTAGCTTTGTCTTATCGCTCACAGCCCCATTCCTGCCCAGAGGACAGCTGATGAGGGCTAAAGAGGGAATTAGCCACCCACTCAAAGGCTTTGCCCTGATCCTTCAGGTCAGTATTTGGTCCCTTTAGCTCCTGAGCAGGACAGAGCAACACTGGTTTTTGAGGATTTGTCCAGAGTTAAAATCAGAAGGGGAGGGAAGGTCTAATGCATGTATTGGACATAGACACATGAGCCAGAATGTATGATTAGAAAGTCCCAAATCTGGCAAACTCTCTTGGTAGTTTTGTCTCAGGGGGAAAATGGATAACATAACAACAATGAGTACAACTAATCAAAGCTACACTTTCACTTAAGTGACGCGCAATCCCAACTTAATTTCAATTGGACATTTTTCCCATTACATGAACTGAATAGTATAGTTCTGCATCACAACTATTTAACAATTAAAGAGAAATGATCCACAGTACTATCATTAATGTCCTAGAAATCAATAGTCAAGAAAAAAATACTAGTGAAAAATTTTTTCACTAGATGGCAGCAATGTTACAAAGAAAAAAAATGGCTCACCCATGAGAAACTAATAGTAATAGGGATGTATAAGGATACAACTGCAGCCAATAAAATATAATTGGTTATTTAGCAACTCTGTTCTTATTCATCTTTCATATGTAGCAACTGCTAAATATAAACACAAAAAAGTGCTTCAGTGATCTTTCATCACATCAAGATAGCTATAGAAATTCGAACCTGGACTCATTATCATCATCTGCATTCAGTTCAGATAAAGAGCACAAAGTAATGACCTTCATAGTCTTTTACAGTTTAAAAGTTTAGAAGATGGCATTCCTGTTTGAGAGGGGCAACTGACATTCAAGCCTTTTGTAGCACAGAGCAAATCATTTTATGGTTATGAATAAACTGAAATTAGATACAACTTCAGAAGACTGTAATAAATTCTGCAATAATTCAGGCAAAACTCTCAAAATCTTAATCATCATTTTCATGTAACATCATAGAAGTAAAAAGTAGCCTTTTTTTCTTTTCTTTTTTTAATACCTTCAGAAAGCTCAGAATATTATTGCACAGTACTGTAGTACTGGTAATAATAGGGACCAAATTGGTAAGGTCTGTAAATACATTCGATACTTGTCTCTCACTACTAGTACAAATTACTCAACACTTATACAAGGTACACTTTCTGCTGTTATTTCAGGATATCATCAGTAGTAGCTCCAGTAATTTTTGCCACTCCCTTGACTTCTATAGTATCATGCTCCATCAGCTGCTAAGCTTGCAGGTGATATTAAACTGGAAAAAGACCTTCTTTGGGGGGCGTGCCAAGATGGCGGAGTGAGTAGACGCTCTCTACTGAGTTCTGCACAGAAAGTTCATGAACAACGGTAAAATCTCAACTTTATGCTGTTAACACTAACAACTCACTAAACAAGAGAAGATACAACAATCATAGGGCAAGAAGCAGCAGAATGCCAAGTCATAAAGGAGTGAAAAGGGGACTGGAAAGTTCCAAGTCTAAGATAACGCCTGAGAATGCTAACGAGGAAAATGCTACGCCCAGCAACGTGCTAATGGATAGCTGCCATAACTACGCAGCTATGGTGGTAACACTCACATTAGCCGAAGAGGAAATGGATGAGTTCCCACCTCTCCCTGTTAGACCTCTCAAATCACCAGCTCCGAAGACAGTGATGTATGAACGCAGCAGCTCTGACCCAGTTGATGTAAACCAGATAATTTCCAGTCTGTCGGCACTAATAAACACCAGGTCTGATAACATGGAGAGCATGGTGAGAGAGAACTCGAACATGGTGAGAGAGAATACGCTCGAGATTGAGGGTCTCAAAAAAACGATTGCTTTTGTGTGCGTGGAAATGAAAGATATGAAGGGGAAAGTTTGCGACCTGGAAAAAAAATTAACTAAAGAGGAAGGCCGGGTGGACAACTGCCAACAGAGAATATCTGAGTTGGAAAGATATTCCAGGAGGTGGAATCTCAGACTACATGGAATCAAGGAGACTGAGAAAGAAGACATAAGGGGAAAGGTGATAGAGATATGCCATTCTGTTCTGCCAGAACAAAATCACAGGCTGCCTGACGCCATCGACACCGTACACTGACTCAGAGCCAAGCGAAAAAGTAGCACCAGACCCAGAGGCATCATTGTGCTGTTCACCCCCCGAGTCTACAGAGATGCTGTATGGAAAGCAGCCAAAACATCCTCCTACCTGCAGGACAATCATTTGAGGTTCGCTGAAGATCTGTTTAGGGAGGACAGAGAACGTCGTGACAAACTGTGGCCGATGACAGATAAAGCCCGTACGGAGGGTAAGCCGGGTTATTTCGTGGGAGGTCGAGGATTCATCAGTGGATCAGAAGTTTTCCCTCCTTCATAGAGAGTCTCATTCAATCTTAGAAATGGCATTTCTGTGAGCTTGTTTACATGGCGAACTTGATATATTCACCCTCAGGTTAAATTATTTTGTGTTGAAGACTGTGTTTATCTATCTATCTATCTATCAATCTATAAAAAGCTATAATCAAACCAAAGCAGATAGTTAAATACTATGTTCATTATAGGCTTAGTTACTTAGGGTTTTTACTGTTCTATTACCTAAATCGTGCAGCACCCGGTCCCCTTTTCCTACAGATACATTCTTAGCTGTAGTAGTTTAGAACTTACTTTCTCTCTTTATCTTTTTCTAATAACTTTGTCTTTTTTGTTTGTTTCTCTTGATACCAGAGGGTTAAGACAAACCTGTAAACGCAAAGCTTTGTTTTTGTTTGCCAAACAATTTAAAACTGATTTTTGCTTTTTGTAAGAGAGTCATTCCACACCTGCTGATACAAATTTTTGGAAATCACAATGGGGTAATGAAGTCTGGTTGTCCCATGGCTCTGAGCATTCTGCTGGAGTTGCCACGCTTAAAAAAAAATTTTCTGGAGATGTGTTACACTCTGACTGTGACACCTTAGGACACTACCTCTGCTCAATAATCAGACACAATAACAGTACTTTCATTACAGTAAATATATATGGTTACAATAATAAAACTGAAAATGATAAATTACTTGACTCCTTAGAAGAAAGAATTAATGTCTGGCTCTCCAAATACCCAAATTCGATCCTCTTAATTGGTGGAGACTTTAACATCGCTTTCGATAATACGGTTGATAGGTGGCCTCCAGGGCAGCAGTCTTCATACAGTGCAAACTTAAAAAATTTTA
>VUQG01034955.1:0-19659 GCA_015106755.1 Etia nguti
CTGTAGCCGCTTCTTGTTCTTCGATATGCCAGGTCCGAGCCAGCTCCGATCAGCCAGAACTCTGTTATCGTGGTTCCAAATTGGTAGATGTCATTCAATGTCCTCCATCAAGAGTGTCGCCAGACACACGATGCAACCGACCATCGAGTATCCAGCAGCAAACGTCTCCGCAGGACAATCGGGCTCTCCCTAGCCCAGGAGGGTGTCAATTTCGTTACGGGACCAGTTGATCAAATCCATAAATCTTTAGGTTTTAGAGAACAAGACTGAGAGACTCTTTGGGGGTTAGAGTTAGACGAGACTAGACAAAAGACATAGAAGCAGCAGCAGGGAAGATAAGGGAAGGAGAGGGTGAAAGATGCGTCTGCCTCCTCCGAGACCCAAAGCAAAAAAATGTAGTTCCAGATACTTCAATCTCCTGCAAGAATTCTTGCAAAAATGTATGATCTTCCTCTCAGTTCTCTCCTTAGATGTCCCTTTTACACCGAAATGTGGTTGGCAGTTCATCATAATGAAATCAGCGTCTGGCTGTAAATAAGGAAATAAAGTAGATTATAATGTAGATATATTGCTCAGTCAAAGCTATTAAATAAAAACAGGATAACTACAGTACAGATAAGTGGACTGTCTTCCAGATCAGACTGAAGCTGTTATGTTAATACTTACTTTGAGGATGTTCCCAGGAACAAACAAATGTGGCAAGCTTCAGGATTTACAGCCATCAGGTTCACGAAGCCACAAAGTCACAAAGCTTGTATGCAACCAACCTGTTTGCATTGTTTTCATTGTCAAGATTGGTCCAAGAATACTTGGGATTTTTGCCCTTGTTCTCAGGTCCTTCAAAGAATCTGCTTTCAATACCTGAAATTATGTCTTTCATGCAAAAAAAAAATAAAAATTTTAAACCACATTTTTAAGTTATCCATTACTTATTGGACAAAACAGGACAGGACAAAACAGGTGTTATGCAAGTTACACATAGTGGAAAAATGATCATTACTCATCCAAAATTAATTGTAGTTACTTTGGATTTTAGTAATGTGCTAGGTTTACCTTGCATTTCCTCACAATGCATAACTCAGATTCCTGCAGATTTAGAAAACAGTAATTGTGATACTATATATTTTGTTGTTTTTCATCAAAATCAGCAGTTACAATGAAGACAATTTTCCTTTGCATGTCTTGATGTGTACTGCAAGCATCTGCAGAGGCATCACTTCATTACACTGGTAACACATCTTCTTTGGCATCTTTGAAAAGTGCTGTGAGTCGGGAGGTAGAGGAGATGTGTCTAATGTTTCCTGAAGAGGTACAATGTAAAAAGTGGCTTTACAACCTCCTGACACAGTTTTCATTGTTTTGACAGAATATCCCTCTGTTTCTGGTGGAATTACAGTGAGCTTTCGTCAACCATTGCCACCTTTATTAAGAGAAAGAGGACTGGGAAAAAAATAGCATGAACAATCAAGCAGCAAAAGTATCAGCTAAATAATCATAATGCAGTATAAGCACGCAAGAATGCCTAAAATGCACACAAAAATGCAATTACCGTAACAACAAACCTGTTGCCTTATGCAAGAGCCATCCTCCACAAAGATGTTCCATTTTTGGAAATGTTTCTTCCAGAAGTCTGGAAATCTTAGTTAAAAACACAGTTAACCAGAAAGGAACACTAAATGGACAGTGGCATATGATTCAGGTTAAATGTGTCTACCAATGACTGCTTTTAATACTGACTCTACAAACTTACCTTTGCATGTTCACCATCTTCTGGAAGAGACACATGCCAGCTTGTAGGAGTTCAAGCGCCTCAGCTGGCAAAGGTGTGTGGGATGTGTTTTTGACAGCAAATAAAAACTGAGGGCTGTGGTCTTACTGCCTGCCTTAACAAGCTGATTAGTAGATGTTAAACATCTTTTTACCATGACTGAAGTTTGATTTGAAATATCCTGGAATGGTTCTGTGGGACAAAAATCTATGAGTTTTAAAAAAAATGCAGTGTTTCAAAACATAAGAGTTATTGTTTATAAAGTTATTAAAGATGTCATCTGTCGTGAATAGTATATCTTAATTTAAACATCCATGTTGTTAAATGGACAAACCAGATAACTTTGACAGGAAAAAAAAGGACAAATCTTGTCATCTCCTGCTGGATAGTCAGATTTCTAGGCTCCGGGTGCCCACTCTCTGTTGGCCTCCCTGAAGGACTTGTGGCCATGTTGTTAAGCAACAAAGATCCCAGATTTCTGACTGCTGATTCAACTGCATCATTACCCTAAACACAGATTTAAATGATTTAGTTAAAACGGAAACAATCAGTCATGAAAGCGGTCACATGGTTAGGATACACAGTAAGAAAACTATGTTGGTAATTAGCCATAAGGTTAGCTTAAACTCTACAGCTGCATCTGTAACTACAGTTTCACAACATACTTAATAAAAGGGAGTGCAAATTACTTAATACATAAAACAAAAATCTGAACTCGCCTGCTGCTGTGGTGTAGTATTATTGGAGCCATTGTTTGATTCTGTCATCTCTTCTTTATCTGCAGAGTAAATCAAAAATCCCTCCTTCTGGAAGAAGCTAGGCTGAGGAGGAAACACCCCTTCAGGACTGACCCTTTCCAAATCTGTTTCACAAAAATGCGACAGCACTATACTACACCAACAATGGTCTTAAAAAATTATGTATTTTAAAATAAAAATAATTAAACATACTAACTGAAAATGGGTTTTAATCTAGTTTAAAACACTGGATTTAGCTACATTTTGGACAGTGATTCCGGAATGCAGTAAATAGCGAGCTGATTGGAGACCAAAACAGCCAATCAGAATTTTTGCATCCAAGTCTGTGATTGGTTGGTTTTGTGGCACATTTATAAAGGTGTACAGAAAGAGTTGAGCGTGCAGGGAGCAGAGATGTTGAGACCGGGCCACACTGAGAGCAGGTCCTCAGATGTCTGTCAGCACACAGAGCAGAGGTCTAAGCAAGAGCAAATGCCAACAACTGAGCGAGAACCACTGTTATTGTGTGTGTATATGCATAATAGAAAACACTGAAATACATTTCTTGCACACAGCAATGAATTTTGTTCGCTCAAATTAAGCTTTAAAATAATTTTCTCCTCAAAATGCGACATTTGTACTTGCAAAAATTATTTACGTGCGTTCAGAACAGAGGCACAAAAATAACGCCATAATATGGCGGTCTGAAGGTTCTGTCACTGTTCTCTGACCCGCTTGCTAAACTTACCAGGCGTTGTCATCATGTGTGTCTCTCATATTTCTGCTGGCTGATGGGACCGGCTAATAATAGCACAGACACAGATTAACACGGCTGCTTTCACTCTCCCTTTCAAAAAACCAATTACTTTCCACCTGTCAGTTTCACAGGCATTAACCTCCTTCTCCTTGTGTGCCTTGACCTTTTCCTATGTATAACTTCATCTTAGCCATTATAGTGTGGTGGAGAAGAGGGGGAAAGGAGCCTATTGTTGAACCAATAGTAAAAAGAAGAGAAAAAAATACAGCTAGACACAATAATCTTAACAAGCCAGATAATTTAATTAGTGTAGTTTTTGATCACCTTTGTGAAATATTTAATGATCATTATATTGATTGTGGTGCATGTAAATGCGCTCTCTCTCCTTTTTAGAAAGAAAAGGCTACATCTTTGTCACCCCAGACAAATACAGTTTACAACTGCATGTAAAACACTCAAGATTAAAACTTGGACATTTTCCTGACACACTGAATGTGTATTGGATTAGCTGACTACAGGAAAGATAAGTGAGTCACCTCCAGCGACTCCTAAATGTCACATTTAATCCTGGGATGGAGAGGGATCTCCTGGATAAATGGGGGTTGTCCCTGAGAGAGAGGACTGGTGATCCAGCATCTGTCAGACACCCGATCACAGTTAGCCAACTTAAACCTGAGCAGCTCATCCGCATGGCTGTTTAAGGTGAGCTTTAAAGCCACCTTACCATTTCTCTGTTGTCCCTTTAGCTGTGTGTACACTGACTGTGTTCATCTGTGTCCAGTAGAGTTTAGAGTGTTACAGTGTACAGGATTGTTACAGTGCCCTTGTTTGCCTTCCCTAAACAGCTTTGTTAGATAACAGAACTTGAAAAAGCATTTCCTATATAAACAAAATGCCAGTGCAAACTCACCTCACAGTGACTGAACAAAAACAACACGAACGCGCTAAGGTTCTTACCATGAAGCATCCTTCAGTCTCCTTTTTTCACTACTAATGCATTTGTATGTCAGTACTGCATATCATCAACTTGTTTACCCTCTCCTACTTCCTGTGTTATATTATGTTGGTGGCCTCTCTATGTTCCTCCTTTACCTTCTCTTTCCCCTCACAACACATCCACTCACGGCAGATGGCTGCTCCTCCCCACACCTTATTCTATTGGAGGTTTCTTCCTGTTAAAAGGGAGTTCTTCCTCACCACCATAACCAAGTGTTTGTGCACAAGGGACTGTGATCAGTGGAGTTCTTTTATTTTTTGTAGGGCCTTTCTGACAATATAAAGTTCATAGTTCAATTCAAAATCAAACTGAATTGAACATGTTATCATGCCAATGAAAACTCACATCACTGACTTATCAGACATATAATTAGAAGGTATGAAGAAAAGCTGCCCTCCTTTTTAGCAGAAAAACTTTACAGGATGTCACTCCTGTATATTGGATGTGGGCAAACGCATGAATTGAGTTTATCACACTAAGAAGAGCTTTTATGGCTTTTTGTTTAGTAACCATCGTGACTGAGAGCAGTTAGAGCCATAAAGTTAGTAAGCAGAGTGCAGCTTTTCTCTAATGTCTTGAATATATGGCTAAATGCATGAGATAACTGCTTATCTTTACTGTGGGCAGTCTCCCTGTGTCAGCAAAATTAAGCCTTGTCAAAGTAAGGAGGAGGAAAATTTTGTTGAAATTGTACAAGGCCTGAAAATGGCTGCTAGTGGCCACAATATGTAAATAAATTAATGGTGAGTTAGTAAATTATTGAAGGAAATAAAACTGAAAGTCATGCTAGTGGGGTTGCGTGAGTGTGCTAATTGCTAATACTAGGATCCTTCTATGCTCGCAATGATAGTTTTGGCATGTTAAGATTAGCTAATCAGTGCTAAACACAAAGAAGTTGATGAGATATATTTATGTGATAGGGCACAAACGAAAATATATTAAATTTTCCTTTCTGATTTTTGTGTTGTTACATTTTGATTTGCGAGACAGATGCCCTCACTACTTCCAAGATTAGGCCTCAAACTTTAATCTTGAACAAAGGTTATCGTTAGGGCTGGATTAAGTGCAATCAATTCACACTGCTGCTGGACTTCCCATGATGCACTGAGCAGTTCTTGTACACTTTGCCCACGTATTTTACTACTGCATGCCATTAACATTTGTCCTTTCTCTACCCCAGTGTGTTTTTTCATCGTCTCTTTATGCTCTCCTTGTCTCGCTTCTCTTTTCCCTCAGCCCCAAAGGTCACAGCAGATGGCAACCCCTCTCTGAACCTGGTTCTGCTAGGTTTCTTCCCATTAAAAGGGAGTTGTTCCTTCCCACCATCGCCAAGTGCTGCTCTTAGGGGATTGTCAGATTGTGTGGGGTTATCTGTTTTGGTATGTAACCTTTTCCTCCCTATAGCAGTCAAATGTATAATGCCTCCAACCGTACCTAAGACTGAGGTGTAATAAACCTCTAGCCCAAAAATCTATTACTTGTGTACACAATCTCAGTGGTAGTTTTTAAAAATGTCCATAAAGATCAATTCTATTCTAATCTAGTGGTGGCAGTCGATCACCACCATATGACCATAGCAAGTCATTAATAATAATGACTGAAATATTTTGTGATCACAAAAAATTTCAAATAAGATATACTCATTCAACATATGCCTCTAAAAGTTAAAGCAGTTTAGCAGAGGCCACCCAAGAGGCAGAGCTAAAAGGGAACAAGCAACAGCCTTGATTAATCTCAGTGACCACAATGTATAAATATACATACCACACCTGAGTTTCAGTTTGCCAATAAGAATTGTCTTATTTAAACAAAAAAAAAAGAAAAGAAAGCTAAAGGGTTGTAGGCCTGGCAAAGAAACTCTCCAAAAAAACAACAACAACAACAGGTGAGCAGAGTCTAGACCAGCCCTAACTTAATAGAAAAGAAAAGCTACAAACCTCTTTCTCAAAGGCGGGGAGGGGGAAAAAAGTAAAGCCTCACAAGGAACTGGGGACCAGAGGATGCTGGAGAGCTGGTTGCGCACTCCTATTCTCTGTTAAATAGAGGACAGAGCAATCATTAATCACTCCTACCTGAGAGAGGGAGACAAAGCAGAGCAAAAGAGAGAGAGAGGGGAAGAACACACAAGGGGTAGGCATGTAATACATGAAAGCACTCAACTTTTGATTTTCTTTTTTAAACTTTCCTTGGCTTAATAACTGTTTAGTATAATTTATTCTGCTCCTATAAGTATGTCTTTAAAGACATATTTCTGATTGTGATTATTAGACAAGAAGAGTAGTAGAGAAGAGAAGTGAAGCACCCAAACAATAAAGAGTCCAGGCAGGATTCCACAAAATTGTTGAGGAAATGAATATAATTTCCTCCAAGATCCCTATCTCACATTCTACAGGTGGGAAGCAATGTTGTTAATGATAGTAGCATTAGTGAACCAATGAGACCTAGTCATGTTAACAACAGAAAAATAGAATAAGACGATAATGCTGTGGCTATGAAGGCCAGGTTAAAGCAGCAGCTATGAATGTGTCACACGTAGCTCTCATCAAATTGAGAGAGAATCCTGACTCTGTCTTTGTATAATATTACAAAAAGAAACTATGCATAGACACTAAAAGCTGTAAACATGTTTTTTAATGATGTGAAGTTGGGCATCTATGGGAACTAAGTGTAAAAGAGACCCACAGACCTTCCTCTTCCCAACCATCTCCTTTGGCTCTTCTGATGGGACAATGAGGTATTCCCAAGCCAGTCCAGATGCATAATCTCTCCAGCGTGCCTTGGGTCTAACCATGTCCTCCTCCCATGTCCAAGGAAGACATGCCCAGAAACTCATTTGAGGAGTCCAACCATCTTAACTGGCTCCTTTTCAGTAATGAGGAGTAGCAACTCTACTCTGAATTCCTCCTGAATGACCCAGTTCCTAATGCTATCTGTAAAGGAAAAGCCCAGACACCCTCAGGAGGAAGCTTGTTTTCCCCACATATATCTACCATCTCATTCTTTCAGTCACTGCTGGGGCAGTGCTCTACCTTGGCCAGTACCTGCTGTGATTTCCACTGTTTGTCCCTCTGTGGTATCTTGCAGGATCCTGGTAGATGAGGTTAATTGGTGCAACTTGGAGTACCTGGTCAGTCTCCCTGGAGCATTTAAGAGCTGACTGTTTCAACTTTTGCACTTTCTTTATTGACCCAGCAGCAGTTTTGGGACGGCCTGTCTACCAGCAGAGTGCTCTGTTAGTGTACAAAGCATCTCGTACAACTGGTCTGTGGGCCATTCTTGCTTATGCTGTTGCTGAGAAGAACAAAGTAATAATGTACAAAGAGCTGAAATAGTAACGAGTGTTAAAAACAATGAAAATTGTCCATTGCAGACCAGTACAGCATCCACACTGATGCACCAGACAACAGCAAGACCCTAAGATATTTGAACTCCAGTTGAACAGCAGCAACTCATTGCTAACTTAGAGTGAGTTCGCCATTTTATAACTGAACCATGGCCTCTAACTTGGAGGTGCTAATTCCCCCCCGTGCAAGCTGGAGGTCCTGATCTCTCAAATGTAAATTCTTCACTAAATAAAGCATAACTATACTTTTTAAATTATATTTTTGTAGTAAACAAACTCTAGATGCCAACTGAAGTACTTTTAATGCCTACCAGGGGGCTGCAGCTCACACTTTGGGAATCACTGCAACAGGGGGTTGAGAGAACTCATTGCTACGCCCCTGAAATCAGACTTTATGCTGGTGTCAGAGCGACGAAATGTAAAGTTTGAATTGGTGCAATGATAAGGTGAATGTGTGCTGTGAAATAATTAAAGAAACACTTGTTTCGCCTCTGAGATATCTGTAAATAGTTTGGATTCCTGCGGCAGCAGCCACGGGGCGGGATAAAACTTCAGCAGAGTGCGCGAGAAGAAAAAAAAAAGCTCCTTTGACGTCAGCAACGGTAGGTTTCAGTAGTCCAAGATGGCGGCGGAGAGCGGGTTGGAGAATAGAACTCACTTTGAGACCAACTACAACCACAGACTCGATGGCAAAGGTAAAGTGTTTTTATTTGTGCGAAAAGACATGTGACAGTGAGCTGATGAGGAGGGTGAAGCCGAGACCGCGTTTACGAGTGAAAGTGTTTATGTTTCGGTGGTCTTTGTCCTAGTCAGGGGGCTTTACCGTTAGCCAGACGTTTCTGTTTTCAGTTGGAGAGACCCGTGGTGTCCTGCCAAATGCAGTACCCCGGCCAGGATGTGTCTGCTGTAGCTCGCAAACACAGAGGGAACTTGGTTTAAAGTGTGCGAATTCTACTTGAGTTGTAATGAGCCTTACCGGGTTTTGAGTCCTCTCTGTTAAAGTGTGGGTTTTTTCTTCAGTAACTCGGGGAGAAAAAGCTACTGTAGGAAAGTGATTCCGACCCGGATACAAAATTCAAACGCGACACCTGTCTGCTCGTTTGTCCGGGCCGTCACTTTCACCTGGTTCCAGGAAGGACCCATGGCTTGTCCGCGCTTTTTTTTTTTTTTTTTTTACTTTCCACATCCTGCACGCTCACTCTGAACTGCTTGAAAGTGCTTTCATTCTTAAGTTTGAACCAATGTCCTTTAACCGGATTGTAGGCTATACAAATCGAGTAACGTCGCGCTAATCTCATCCCACTAATGACTGGGATATTTTTACATACCCTATAACTAGTCTGCTCACTTTGTTAGCAGACCTAAACAAGGTAATTACCAATCAGATCTACATTTGCCGTTTTTTGTTTTTTTTTCGCAGAAAATAAAAATAAGTAAACCATAGCCATGAACCTATGAAGTTAATGTAGATCATTTGTCTCCTTTTTAATTTAGTTTTTTGTATTGAATTTTTTTGTATTTTGCATATTCATTGGCGGAGTTAAATTAGCCCATTGCCATTGAATGTAGTTCTGATGTCATACAAAGCTCTGACTTATTAACAATTTGCAGAGTTTTAACACAAACGCGAGAATAATATACAGCGTTTTCCAGATGATGATAACATGTCTTTGTGATAAAGCTTCTTAAGCCTTCTTTTCATCCCAGTGGGCAAATTCTGTACAGTGCTGAGGAAGTGGTTTTGCCATTTGTGTTGTTTTTTTGTTTTTTTTTCCTCCCCCCACACACATTTGTCACACAGAACCTGAGTAAATACAATTTTCGGTTTTTAAATGAGGATTTAATTTATTAAGAGAAAAAAGGTTACCTACCTGGCCCTGTGTGGAAAAAGTAATTGCCCTCCCTTGTAAAATATGATTAAACAAATTTTTTTGTTTCACTAGCCACACCCAGCCCTGATTACTGCCAGACCTGTTGAATAAATAAATCATGCAAATTAAACCTGTCTGAGAAAGTGAAGTGGGTTAAAACGTCTTAAAAAGTAACGCATCAAGGCACAATCTACTGAAACTCAACAAATGAGAAACAAAGTCATTGACATCTATCAGTCTGGAAAGGATTACAAGACTTTGGAACTCCAGTAAATTACAGTAAGAGCCATTATCCACAAATGGAGTAAACTTGGAGCAGTGGTGAACTCTCCCAGGACTGGCCTTTAGGAAAGTATTCTGTGTTCTGATGAGACACAAATTTAAACTTTTTGGAAGTCAGGATCTGGCCGACTTGCTCTAATCGATGGAACCATAAATTTTGCTCTCTACCACGAAATCCTGAAAGAGACTATCCGACTAGCAAGTTCAACCGCACTCACATTATGCAGCAGTACAATGATCTGAAACACACCAGAATAGTCCAATTCTGAATAGCTTAAAAAAATAATGTTTTTGGAGTGGCCTAGTCAAGTCCAGACTTAAATTCCAATTAAAAGGCTTTGGCATGACCTTAAACAGGTTGTTCAATCTCAAACCCTCCTGTGTGGCTGAATTCCTCCACAGTGAAGTAAGACTCATTGTCAGTTATCGCAAGCCCTGTGTGTGGACCAATTACTTTTTCACGCAGGGTCAGGTGTTTTGGGGTAATTTTCCCCTAATAAATGAAATCCTTTAAAAATACATCTTTTTATTTACTTGGATTATCTTTGTCCAATATTAAAATTAGTTTGTTTTTAATTATAAATCAGAAAGGGGCAAATACTTTTTCACAGTACAGTATATTTAATTGTCTGCTAAAACTACATAGCCTACTAGGTACCTCAATCTGTTATAGCATAACTTGTTAGTAGATTTCATTTCAGGGTATGAAAGCTTTTGACACCCAGGAAAGAGATTGTGACCTTCCCCCAAAAGGAAAAATCAACAGGGCTATGATAAAAATACTTTTAATCAGTTTAAAAGTTGGTTTTAGTTTACTTAAGCTTAAAATACACGTTTGGTTACCAAATGGCCATAAATAACACAAAAAAACATTTTGTTAAGTAAGGTAACTTTGACTATAGGTGGACCAGTCCTGTTTACATCAGTAGTCAACCCTCGAAAGAGCTAGATTTAATATAAATAGTCTAAAACTGCAAAAAATAAAATAAGGTAACTAAAGCTATATGCTTTAGAGGTAGAAAGAGAGGTGTGGAATGATTCATTTCAATCGGTAGCCATTTTTCAGGAAATCTGCCATTATTTAAAGATCATGCCAGGCTAAACCAGCAGTTTGCATACAGACAATTTTCATTTTACCTCATTGAGAACGTGGTCAGGCGACAAGATATTCTTTTCATGTTTAACCTTGTTAAACAGACGGTTTGATAAAAGATTGTATTGGCTTTTACCTGCAACAGTTGTTTCAATAATACAGTGAACACAAGTGGTGTGCTATACCTTTGCTACCAGCTGTGTGTGACTGAAAGGAGAGGCTGCAGCGTCACCATAAACTATGATACCACCATCATATAATAGCTATTGGTCTAAATTGGGCTGTTAACTTGCCCATGATACTTTTCAGTTTTACTGAGCTGTGGTCCTAATGGTTATGTTGAAACCTACAGTTAATGTTAAATATTTTTAAAAGCCTGTCACATCTTTCCCTTCCATGTTGTGATGACTTGAACTTGTTTTACAAATGTAGAAAATAGTCCTGTTCCCAGCAGTTTAATGTAGCGTACATTTGTTAAAGCAGGTCAAAATATTTGACTGAATACTAAAGAGTTGCTGGTGTGACAGTCAGGAATCCTTATCATGATAACCCTTATGTCTAGTTTGGAACACACCAGCCGACTCTGGCAACAACAGCATTCACTAACTCCGGCTGCTCTTAATCTGCACTTTGTCCTTGCAGACTCCACATTGGTCTGCTTGCTGCAACTCAACATTTGCCCTTGTTGACTCGTGTCCAGAGAGGCCAAGTCAGGTTGTCTTTTAGTGTTGGTGTGCAGGGAAGTCAGCATAGCTGCATCTTTATAGCCTACAGTGAACTCCCCCTTCTTTATACATTGAATAAACAAGTATCACCTAGTAAATAACATGTATATTCTGGATGTACTATGGCTGGAAGAAGGCGTTTTAACCGGGTTTGTGACTAGCTGGTGTTACTAATCTGTGGTTGCAACAGTAGATTTTTGCTTGAAATCCCCCCCCCCGACACTTTAAATGCCAGTTTTCTCTCTTGTGACCCCACTAGAAATGTTATTTGTTAATTGTTTACATAATCATGCTTGACTAAATGGATATGTTTTCTTTTTATAATACAGCTTTACTCCCAAAGGCCATTTTCTTTGTAATTTTTGCACTCCTACACAGACATTGCCCATTTAAAGTAGGAAACCTTCCATATTTAGACAGCTGCTTAAGTTACTGGACTGTAGCTTTATCAAAGTCTGCCTCAGATGTAGTGCAAGAGTCGAGGGGAGGGGGTGAGGGCAGGGAAGCTCATTTGGGATATGCTGCTGAGATGTAGGCTACCTTGCATACTATTCTTGCACTAGATAGTTAAAGATAGAACCTCAACAAAACTGGAAGTGGATGCAAGACTGAATGCACTTGTGTTTGTATTAGTTTGGCCAATTGTTAGAATTTTTCAACTTGTGTTTATTTATTTTTTTACTCATTTCCAATAAATTAAACAAAGTTAAACTAGTTGTGGCTAATTAAGATTTATACTTGCATTAAATGTACACCATAGGTACATCATAACTGTGTAATGCTTCTGAAACCTTACTGCAGTAACCTGATGTTCACCTCTACAAATGAAAATATTTTGTACTATACTATTGTTTCCTCCTTTACATTTCTTGTTAATCCCAAAGCCATTATTCAGATTTTGGCGGCATAACTACAGATCAATGCAGGCACACAACACACAAGTATTAATTCTGTCAGCATTATTGGTCAGTTGCAGACTTGTATTCTCTGTACATAGATTGAGCACAGAGGAATAAATTGCCCTTTAGCGTCCAGATTGTGTTAACATATCGCTCCAGTGCTGATTAGAGCTGACTACAGCGCTGGTTTGCATGGTTGTCTTACATCTTGCTTGTTTACATCTTTCTGTCACAGAGATTGAGATGTGTTTCAATCCATGCCGAGTAGCATTGGAGCATCTCAAACAATAGTTAACTGATGTGCATTAAGAAAATAAGAAGAATTTGTTTTCTAATGTCATCTAACGAGGGAACTAGTGTTTAAATGGCTTGTCAACTAGTCACGCATATCTCTAGGATTTGTGTGCTGCTTTATGCTTGTGTGATGCAAATTCCTCATTTTAGCATTGTGTGTCAGGGAATCATGTAGGCCAGTTAACATCTGCTCTGTGCCGCCATAAGATAACAAGTTAAGGAGGCTAATTTTAGGCCTGTCCTCATTTTCTGGAAGCTGAGGAGCAGGACAGTGCATTTGCTAATATATCATGAAGTGTTAGTGTTGTAGTGAGTGCACATATCAGCAGAGCTAATGGGGTTTTACTTTCTGTTACGCTTTCTTGCATACTCGGCCTGTATTGTTTTTGTTTTGCAACATAGACTCCTCGCAGTCTTAGCAGAATAGTGTCTTTGTGTAGGTCTCTGCAGTCTGTGCCACTTAATTCTGCTAAGTGCTGCTTTGGTCTTGATGGAAACCTGCACTGCCACGGACTGAGGAAATGCTCAGGGCTAATTTGTGTGCAGAGGAGATTACTGTAACTGCCCTGTGCATACAACACCGCTGTGGCCCTTTTGCAGCTCCAAGAGGGTCTTTGGGTGTCCTATTTACAGTTGTTCTCTTAAGAAATATCACCTGATGTTCTCAAAAGCTGAAACTGTTAGACAGCTGTAATTAATCTTTAGGTTATTTAAAAAATATTAATTGATTGTTGGCTTCTCCTTTGTGAGAAAACATTGAAAAACAGTGTTGTTGAACTCTGAAACCTAGCGTGAGGTATCAAAATATTAGACTAATGGTAAAGTCCAAAGATCCACATTATTAGTAGAAGTAGAATATTACAGAAAGAAAAGAAGCAAGACATCACAGATGAGGAGCTTAGAAGTCCAAGTATCACACCATTAGAAAATTTTGAACCCTTACCACAGAACTTTCTACAACCTTATATATTTCAGAAATTTTCCTTTGGTGGATATCATATTTAATATACAGTGAAAGACTCAGGAAGACAAAAATCAAAGGAAGAAAAGTTCAATTAAGTAAGGCAGGACAGATTCTTTGCTTCAACGATATGTGGTCAATCACGCTTGCATGCAAACCCACTCCCAAATCCAATTTTGGGCTAGGAAAAACTTGGTTATAAAACTTATTTTGAACATTTAAAATGTATATGAAGTTAGGCTTAAAACCCTAAGTCCACACTTAATGGGTGTCTCTCACAGGAAATAATGCTCCTTAGTTGCTTTAAAAGTTCTGCAAGAAGTTGAGTTGTTATTTCTATTATTTGTGTATTTCACAATCTAACATAACTGTCCGAATGGCTGCCGATCTGATCCAGTTTTTAGTATGCTCTTAAACAAAGAATAATCACCTTTGTTGCTGTCCACCATTGCTTTCCTTGCTACAGCTGCTTATATTCTCTAAAGCACGCCAACTGTTCTGTTCTGTGCTGGCTGTGTTCACCGCTGTGTTGCCAGCAGTGAACACAAGTGTCACAACTGAAGCCCCTCTGTTAGCTGATGGTCTGATCATATGTGCTATGAATACTTCCTGATTGGCTTTGTTTCCTGGAGAAAAGACCTGTTACCAAAGTCATTTTCAAAAATTTTCTTTTTTTTTAAAGCTGCATATTCTCGCATTTGAAGAACAGCAAATAATACAGTTTTGGCATTTTCTTTTTTCTTTCTTGTTTAACGAAAATGTTCGAATGAAATTCATGTTATACATAAGTGATAGTGCTTCTTTTTAAAATAACTTACTTGTAAAATGACTAATGGCACTGCTTGTGGTCATGAATAGAAGAAGTGAGATTTCACTCCATTTTTTTTTTTTTTTCCAGTTAAACACACTAGTAATGCATAACCTTCCACTTTCATAACTGTGATGTCTTATCTTGTACTGTCAGTTTTGTTACTGCTGTTAAATGCTGTGTATCTTGATGTGGTCTATGAAGCAGGAGCTCATAGTTGTATTTTTTTGTGAATATCAGGACTTCGATGCAGGTCATGAACTTATCAGGAATGCCAAGCAAATTAGAAGAGACTGGTCACGTTGCTTTCCTGAAAGCAGCTCTTGTGACAGACATGACTGAGACAACTTGGTATGAATGGCTAATCGCGTAAATATTTGAATGAGCAAGGTTAATACTTGTAGCCCAACCTGTTTCATAGGCTGTCAATAATTTATATTTAAGTACACAGTTCACTGTGTACTTAAATGAGTGTCATTTTAGCCTTTACCTGTGAATATTCTGAATCTTTAAAAGAAACCATGATATTATGTTTTTGTTTTAAAAGATGATTTTGTATGTCATTCAAAGATACAAGAAGCCATTTATCTGTAAATATTAGATTTTGGAGTTCATCAAACTAGTTTTTACTGTCTTTATGGCAATGATACAGGAAGAAGTCAGTTTTTGAGGAAAAGGATTTAAGAGTTAGCAGTAAATATTTACAGAAAATGGAAAAAAAGGCTGAGAAGAACACTAAAACCACTGTCCTGCTGACTTACTTTACTTGTCTTTTTTTTCTGGCCCTTTGTGATTTTCAGCACAAAGCTATTTTAGAGCTTGACCTAGATGAAAGGAACCAGAGTGGATAGCAGTATTTAGCCCAATACACAAAGCTGGAAAGATTCCCGTCTACAGTTTGATCCATGTGGCATTTCTTTTTTCTCTCTAGCTTTACAGAACGGTAGTCTAAAGGAAGTTATTATGTTAAAAGTTTTTCCTTAGAAAATAAGCTGGCCTCCACATTCCCGTTTCTCACTTTATCTTTTATCGTCTAGCATGGTGTTATGTAACCACTTTCATTTTAGCTTTTTATCTCCACTTTGTCTTAGGCTCTAAAAGTGTCAATGGATTCAAAGATTGCACCATTTCCCAACGCAAGCCTCCAAAACCCGAAGCGAAATCTGAAGATGATGATTTGTTTCCCAGAACCATGGATTTGGGCAAAAATATCAGTCCCACTCCCCAACCAAAGGAAGAGAGTCAGGAAAAAGATTTGAAGGTTTGATGTGTCTTTTACCCTAGTAGTCTATTAATGAGATTTAGAATATGTAAATATAAAAATACTTTTATAAATGTTGACGTAAGCAACACGGAGAATAATATGACCAAATGTGGGGTCTTTGAGGGTCACTACAAACATCACTTGAACCTCCCTGACAAACCTGACTGTTTGCAAACTTGTGTCTTCAGCCTATGGTAGAGAAAAAAGAGGCCAGGCCCATCCAGATTGTCCAGGCAAATGAGCACAACTTTGAGCTGAATGCCACGGCACTGGAAGAAGTCCTGCTGCAGAAAGACGTGAAGGACCTGAACGTGGTTGTTGTGTCTGTGGCCGGAGCCTTTAGGAAGGGAAAGTCCTTCCTGCTGGATTTCATGCTGCGCTACATGCACAACCGGGTGAGATGACTGTTGTATTTAATACTTTCTGTAGTGGGGATTTAAAAAAAGAAAAAGAAATGTAGACCAACATGCATTTCAGCAAGAATTTTCTGAGCTGTCTCTTTCTGTCTGAGGTTTGCATCTTTTTCTCTAAGCCTGTGTGGCTGTTCTGGCTTCCTCCCACAGTCCCAAGACAATCAAGTAATTCCAAGCTGGCCATAGATTTGTATGAGAACATGAATGAATGTGTCTTTCTGTATTAGTCCTGGACATACACTGGAGACCTGTTCAGGCTGTACCCCATCCCTTTCCCTATGACTTTTGGGATAGGCTCATGAAAGTACGCCGTGTGTCAGAGCAGTTGTTATTGTTGTTAAAGAATCATTCTTTGATCATATTGGTACAACCCGCAATATTAAAGATATTCTTTAGATATAAATAAAGACAGTCAAATTGATGTCTCCTCATATATAAAATTTACTACTTTCATTTGTACACAGTTTCACTGAGCTCAGATATACATTAGTTCTAATTTTGAACGCGAGATGTGTTTACATGAACTAAGTAAACATACGAGCTTATCCTTGCTCAGAGGGTGACTATTGAGTAACATTTTCAGTCAGCAGAGATTGTGAAAGTGGGTAGAAATAAACAAGGACGGCAGAGGACACTTCAACTAGTACTTGCATGCACAGGTGACGAGCAAAGACAAGTGCTTCCAGTTTTCATTTTGTACTGAGATACTTGCTAAACCAGGAGAGTAAGATTTGCAGTGAGGTCCACACAGTCCACGTGAGCACAGTATCTTGTTTATTTCCTACAGAAGTGTAAACGGCGAGTCTTTCAGCCCCTCTAACAGCAGTTGGACACACAGAAGCAGTCAGGATCGCCTTACACTTATTTTCAAATAACACACACGTGAACACACACCAGGAAATACGCAAGGGTGTTGTGAGTATGGTATTTCTCAAAGTTGTTGGGCATGAACATGGGCATTCATGAAGTTGATGTTAATTAATTCAAGTTGATTCATGAGTTAATGTTACCACTAGACTTAATAAGTGTGTGCAGCTTTTTTTTCTTTTTATTACAGGGAGTATTGTCTGCAGGTATTTATTATCTGTCATCAGATCATACTTGGACACAGAGCACAGATATACTGTAACAATATACTAATGGGGAATCAGTACTTTGATGTACTCTGACCTTTAAATCACACATTTGCTATGAAGCTGCATTTCTTATTTGTACTTAGTGGGATAAACATCCACTGTCACAAAGGGTTACCATTAACTGACATTTGTGCTCACAATCACAACAGTTGACTGGCAGAAATATATGTTATATTATAATATATTATATTATGTGAAATTATATATTAAGAAATCATTTTTATTCATCTGTTTGTTCAGCTTGTGTTGAAGTCTCTTTGCACAATGTTTAGTTCAAACGTTTTGCTGTAATTGTCATGCTATAAAACATGTTGATGGTAATGAACCTTTGGTTGCTTTTCCTTCATTTAGCATACAGCACAACCTTCTTGGTTTTCATCTCCCTCTGTTCCCTTCTCTGTTTCATCTCGAGTCTTTCCTTTTGCAGGATAAAGACTCATGGATAGGAGGTAATGATGAGCCCCTGACTGGGTTCACCTGGAGAGGAGGGTGTGAGAGGGAAACCACCGGAATTCAGGTCTGGAGCGAAGTGTTTGTGGTGGAGAAGCCTGATGGCAACAAGGTAGACACAAACCCCCCCACTCCTCGCCAGGCATATTTATCATGAACAGTTATTTTAATCTTTTGTTAATGAATTTTCAAACATTTCAACACAAACTCATTCTAAATGTGTTTGGAACTCATTGAATCTCTTCCCAACAGGTTGCTGTACTCCTTGTTGACACTCAAGGAGCATTTGACAGTCAGTCTACCATAAAGGACAGTGCTACAGTTTTCGCCCTAAGCACAATGACCAGCTCTGTACAGGTGATACTCAAAGCATGTCTTTTCTTTGACTAAAATATCCTTGCATATTTAGTTTAACATATTAAGAGTTAAGTCTTGCATTTGCATTTAAGGTTTTTTTTTATTTTTTTTTATTTGTTCTTTCAGGTGTACAATCTCTCTTCAAACATACAAGAGGATGACCTGCAGCACCTCCAGGTTTGTGTCATTTTTTTTTTTTTCTCCTCCCACCAAAAAGTACCATCAGAATATTCAGTTCATTTATAATTCCTTTCATATGAAGCTCTTCACAGAATATGGCCGTCTTGCAATGGAAGAGGTGTCCGAGAAACCGTTCCAGGTACTGGCTTTTTCTGTTCGCTGTGCGTGTTTGTTGCAATTTATGGTGTATATATGTTTGAGGTTTATTAAGTCAGCCCTTTTACTGAAAACAAATGTAGTGTGGACAAGTAAAAGTTAAAAAAAAAAAAAAAAAAATAAATGCCTAATTAATTTATTTCAGTTACAATGTTGTTGTTTTGTTTAGTTCTCTTCTTAAAATCAAAGACATTTTCTGAGTATTTGTTCTGTTGGTTTTGTCTTTTAGTCTCTAATGTTCCTCATTCGGGATTGGTGTTTTCCTTATGAATACTGTTATGGAATGAAAGGAGGCAATGAATTTCTGGATAAAAGACTGCAGGTGAGAATTACATGTCAATGCAGATTCAGAAACTGAAAGGGAAAAAAATGTCAGAGGATACAGGCTTCTAGACAGAAGAAACCTACCATACCCTGATGTTTACACATTGATTATTGCGTCCTGCAGCACAAATAATTTGAACAATGTTCCTGTTATGGATGGCGGATCTCTTCTTGTAAAACACAAAAAGTCAGTAACAAGCTCACATTTCCACCATGTTGCTGTATGTCAATGCAGGTTAAACATAATCAACATGAAGAGTTGCAGAATGTGAGAAACCATATCCAGCACTGTTTCTCCAACATCAACTGCTTCCTGCTGCCACATCCTGGCCTGAAGGTGGCTACTAATCCAAAATTTGACGGCAGGCTGAGAGGTGAGAACAAGGAAACAGCAGTAATGTAGACTAATGGCTAAAGACGTGGTAGGTGCTGGTTGTACACGGAGCCTGCTCAGAACTTCGCAGATTGGCGCCTACATGTTGTAGCTGTGACCTCTTCCAGTGTCAAAACTGGTCTGTGGGTTAACTCTTGTTCTTACTGCTTGTTTGCCTTTAGGTGCCCACAGAGAAGACCAAATTAAAAAACATACAGGGAGCTGAAGTGAAACAAAGTTGTAAACACAATGAAAACTGTCCACTGCAGCCATTTTTGAGCTTCTCGTGCTTCATTTTAACTTTGATGGGTGTTTTTTTTTTTTTTGTTTTTTTGTTTTTAAACTTCTCCCTTTCATGATGAACTCTGCTGTCACTCCCTTTCCTGTTCATGCCCATTTTTTAACCAGTCAGCATTGGATTTATGCATGACATCATCCCTATCAGGCTTAAAACCAGAAACTTGAGAGAGA
>VUQG01034956.1:0-12919 GCA_015106755.1 Etia nguti
CAGGAAGGAGGTTCTGCAGTATCCGGTCCCGTACCAGCAGACTGAGAGACAGCTTTTTCCATCAGGCCATCAGACTGCTGAACACTTCATAGACACCTCACCTTCACTTACCAGAACTTCAACATTATGCACTCCATACTGTATATAAATGCCACTTGTTTTGCACATTTCCAACTGCCAACCTCTGTATATTTTATTTTATTGTTTATTCTATTGTATTTAATTTTTAAAATATATATATATATATATACACACACACACACACACACACACACACACACACACACACACACAGATATACATATTTAGTATACACATTCAGCAATGCACATACACTCTTATATTGTACATATATCTATTCATATAATTCTCAGATTCCCATTCTTATATTTTGCTTTGTTCCTGTTTCTTGTATTTTGCACACCTCTGTTGCTTGTGAAGCTTGCACACAAGAATTTCACTCGCATGTGCTGTACCAGTGTACCTGCACATGTGATGTGACAATAAAAGTGATTTGATTTGATTTGATTTGATGCAACTTTCAGAATTGTAGTATTAAAGTAGAGCATGCTGGATATACATTTTCTCTTTGAATAGACACAAATCCGCAACACCTGTCTTCACGGTAGAAAGTCTAAGAAGGTAGTCTTCCCCTAGTGACTACATGTGTCTCCTGTTACATTGTCTGTAGCATTCACTCCCTAAAACTCAGATCTCCCTTACACACATGCCTATATACACATACGCACACACACACACGCATGCTTTTCTTCTGCTAAGCTCCCAAATACAGAGTGTGCTGGGGCTAGATGGCAATGCCAGTAACCAGGCCTGACAGATATTCCTCTGTGGCCATTTCAGAGAAGAGAATGGGCACAGAGCCCCAAGCACCTGCTAGTAGGCTGCTACGTCACAGCAGTTGTTGTCACCAACAATCACATTTCCTGGCTGAATCCAAATGTATGTGGGAAGGTGTGTATTTGTGTTGGCCTTCCTAACAAACCTTATCTACCAAAGTTGGCTCAATGGCACTCTTCAATGGAGGGACAGTAATTGCATCACAAATGTCCCAGCAATTGGAGCTTATTTATGTGGTTAGCTACGTGCATAAGTAACAAGTTACGGATTGTGTCATTTTGCTCCTAATGAAATGGGATTGCAGATGGTCACAAGTTTCTCAGATCTTTTAATAAAGTCTAAATTTACCAAAATGCATCCTAGCCAATCGATAATTTAATCTCTAAAAGTTAGGCAATGCACCAAAACACTTCATATATCTCTCAAAATAAGCTTGTTTGACCATAATGCTGGCAAAAATGATCAGTCGGATAACTTAAGGATGACTCACTTGCTGGGTCATGTACCCCATGACATAAGCTTTATTATACAAGTTACTACTTATGGCATCCAGTAAAGCAACCGTGTATATTTTTCAGATATCTATAGTGCATGCAAATGCAGGGCTATGGTGATAGCCCTGCAAGATAATCAACATCAATAAAATCATCATCATAACAATGAATTAAATAATCATGATAATCATTATCATGATTATTTTAATGACCAGTGGAATCATCTTTGTCACAATATCTTTTTTTTAAATTGCACTGCCACCTAAACAGAACACTGCTTTTACATCTTTGTAAATGCTTATATGAAAAACTAAACTCGCTCTCCTTATTCAACTAAATTCAGTGGCTCTCTTAGAGAACAATAAAAAAACATTATTTGAAAAACTGCACCAAAACAAAAAAATTAGATTGACGGGTTACAGCCTTCATCTTTACATTCTGCTTCATCCTATAAATGAATCTTTATACAGAAATCTTTGCAGACTAAAAGACCACCACCCCTGGCCAGCTTTAAAAAAAAAAGAAATTCTTTTGAAGTTATTAATATTCAAGTTTATCGTCAATACTGGCTTGAGAGTTTATACATAATGTATTATTTTTAAAGCGGAAATAAACCAAATTTGGTTTCATTCTTTTTTAAAGAGTTTTTTTTAACAGTTTTGAAAGAAGTGTTGAATAAATATGTTGTTTTGCAGGTGGTGGAGTATAAACTAGAATTTTATTTATGCATTCTGGAAAAAGTGGCCATTGCAATTTGTGTTAACAGTAATAAAAAAGTATTCAGTTTTGGTCCATATATACTTGTATATTGCAGACTATTCTGAGTCATAACTTATCCTTCTACTAATCCATTTACTTAAGTGGAGATTTTTGTGTGATTATGTAAGATCTATACTGCTGAAAGAAGGTGATGGGCTAAATATTAAATGTACTGTACACTGAATTAGACTATTATATTCCAACTTTCATCTAATTTCAAAAATTCTTGAAAAAGTAAAAACAGCTGGGTGATCATTTGCAAAGAAATGATCTATTTGAAGAGTTTCTTTCAGAGTTCAGAATTCATCACAGTACAGAAACAGCACTAATTAAAGTTACAAATGACATTTGTATTGCCTCTGACACTGAAATCACTTCTGTTAGACCTGTTAGACCTCAGTGCAGCATTCAGTACAGAGACTAGAGTACACTGTGGGTATTAAAGGAAATGTGCTGCAATGGTTTGAATTGTATTTATCTGATAGATTCCAGTTCACGTGCATGTGACTCTTCTTCACACAAACGTTTGTCACAGAGTTCCACAGGGTTCTGTGCTCGGTCATTACACGTGCTTCTAGTAGGCAATAGAAAGACTGCATACATTTTCATTTATTAATTCATTTTCTTTGCTGGGCTAGTCATTCAGTTCATTACTATTAGGTTGTTCTAAAAGTTACCTAAATAGCCTAATTACCTAAAATGATGCAGTGAGAGTAGTGACAAGGATGAGAAAAAGATATTGTATTTTTCCTATATTGGTATCTCCCCACTGGCTCCTTGTTAAAATTCATATCCTCACAAAAAAAACCTCTTGAATAATCAGGCACCAGCATATCTTTAAGACCTCACAGTACCTTTCGTCCATCCCATTCTATTGCTTATCTGAAACCTAGTCTTGCCTCTCACTAGCTACCTCCTTTAGCTCATCTAAGGGAAAACCTAAACGTTTCCTGGCTGGCCAAAAAGTTTAATCTCTCCAGTGTGTCACCAGTGGATCTACCCTAGGGCTTCCTTCCTCTAGGTCTGTCTGAAACACCTAGGTCCGGAAGCACAGAGGAAGCATCTTAGTCAGATCCCTGAATCACCTGATGTGGCTCCTTTCAATGTGAGTAAGTAAGTAAGTAAAGTAAGTAAAAATTTATTTATGTAGCACTTTTCACAGGCAGATGTCACGAAGTGCTTCACAAGAGAGGTAACAAAAACACAATACAGTCATAAATACGTCATATAAACCCTGGTCTAATCAAAAGCTTTTTGAAATAAAAATGTCTTTAGCTGCTTTTTGAAGGTCTCCACCAAGTCCAGAAGCCATAGAAATACAGGAAGTGCATTCCACAGTATGGGTGCAACAGCTTGGAAAGATCGGTCCACTCGAGTTCTGAAACGAAGGGTGGGGGACCACTAAAAGGCTTTGATTCGATGACCTCAGGTTACGAGAAGAGGTATGTATATGAATCAAGTCAGCAATATAGGGAGGGGCCTGTCCCTGTAGTGCTCTGAAGGTTAAAACTTGAATTTTAAAATGGAACCTAAATCTGATTGGTAGCCAGTGTAGCAACTTTAAAACAACAGTTATATGAACTCCTTTGTTTTATTGAGTCAGTAGCCTCGCTGCAGAGTTTTGAACAATCTGGAGACGAGCCAGCCCTTTCTTGTTTAGATAGGTAAACAGACAATAACAATAGTCTAGTCTTGTAGAAACAAAAGCATGGATTATCATCTCAATAACACCTAGATTTCAGAGGTTACGTTTCTGTGACGAACCTAAATCACCCAGTCGCTATTTAATGTCAGAGATTGCACTATCTGGTGCAATAATCAAAGTTTCAGTTTTTTCTGGGTTGTCTGGGATGTGGAGGATAAGCAGTGTACTCTGAGTCCTTCCCAAATGACTCAAATCCTCACCTTATCCCTAAGCGAGAGACCAGTCACCTGTCGGAGAAATCTCATTTCCACTACTTGTATCTGCAGTCTAATTTATGTTTTTGGTCACTAACCACAGCACATGAGCATAGGTGAGGGTAGGGATGTGGTTGACTGGACCAGTATATTGACAGCTTCCCTTACGCTCAGTTCTCTCTTCACCAGTGTACAGAGTCTGCAACACTGCAGATTTGTCTGTCAATCTTCTGTCCGCTGACTCAAGATATTTAAACTATTTCTCTTTAAGCAGTAACTTTCCTTGACCCATAGTGGGCACTCCACCCTTTTCCAGCTGAAAACCATGGTCTCAGACTTGGAGGTGCTCATTCACATTCCGGCTGCTTCACACTTGGGTGTAAACCCCTCCAAACTGAAGGCCAGCACCAAATGAAACAAGCTAACCATATCACTTCCAAAAGAAATGAGACCATGAGGCCACCAAAGTGGAAGTTATCCACCACTTGTCTATGATCAGAATCAGTGACAAAGAGCAGTCCAAAGTCCAATACCCACTGGGTACAAGTACAACTTATTGCATGCAATGCAGACCAAGCATTCATTGCAACTGTAGAGGGACCAGATGGCAACAGGACACATACCCAATACACATGATATATCTCTCACAGGATCCAAGTGATCCAGTCAGATGCCTCTCTAAGTCCACAAAGGACATCTAGACTGGTTGGGCAAACTTCCAACCCCCATTACAATATTTTTCAATGGATAAAGAAGATAGGCAAGGACAAAACTGCCTTGTTCCTCTTGAATCTGAGGTTTGATTAATAGTTGGATTGTCTTCTCCTGTTCCATGGTGTAGATATTCCCGGAAACATTCCCAGGAAGGCTGAGTAGCCTGATCTTCATATAAATGGAGCACATCCTCTGGTCCACAACAGTCTACCAATCTAGAGTTTTTAAAAGTACAATGGGAGCCACAGCCTTCATCTATCAGGCTCCTCTCCTGTGGAACCAGCTTTCAGTTTGGATTCGGGAGATAAGACATTCTCTGTCTTGTAAAGATTAGACTTAAAACTTCACTTTTTGATAAAGCTTATAGTTAAGGCTAGATCAAGTGATCCTTCACCATCCCTCAGTTATACTGCGATAGTTCAGACCTGCTGTTGGACTTTATGTGATACGCTCTGATGCATTGGGCCTTTCTTTTTCACTCCCCTCTTTACACTCTCCTCATGTTTATATACCACTGCACCATGTCATAAAATTTTTGTCATCTCACCCCCTAAGTCTTGGTTTTGAATTGAAACAGAATTTTAAATGCTTAAAAAAGTATTTAAGTTTAGAAAAATATCAGTTCTCACAAGATGAGGATGTTCTGCCCATGTGTGCATGGGTAGAACTCTCTTTCTGGGTACTCTGGCGTCCTCCCATAGGGCAAAGATATGCAATTAGTTAGGTTAGGTTAATTAGAGTCAGGTTAACTGGTAATTCTAAATTGCCCATAGGTGTGAACGGTTGTCTGTTTCTCTTAGTTACCCCTGCACGAGACTGGCGACCTGTGTAGAGCGTACCCTGCCCCTTCCCTTATGATAGCTGGGATATGCCCCAGTCCCCCTGCAACCCTGATAAGGATAAGAATCGATGGATGGACAAGACAATCACAAATATATGCATGGGTTAATTAAACTTGCTGCTTTACAGATTTCACTTTAACATGGTAATTCCTGTTTCAAAGTTTAACTTTCATTAGAAGATTACACTAAACATTTCAACTTTCCTTTCTGACTAGCAAGCTAAAATGTTGAGAATGAAGTTTTAGCTCTTTTTCCCTTTATTTAGTTTGAGTATTCTTTTGTCCTTTAAATCATGGAGTTGCAGCTTGAGGTTCGTTGTCTGGCCTGAAATAAATGGTTCTTGTCTTTTTAGTTTGCTTACAACTCATTCTCAGACCTTGCCATCTGACTTACTTATCGATAAAGCCCATGGTATTTACATGGAATTAAAGAGTGTTCAAAGCCAAAGACCTGTCTTTGAACACATACACAAGTGTATATGTGTATACTTGATTGTATGCGAGTGCGTATGGGTGTCTACGTCATTCTGTATTTGTTTTCTGACAAATAATCTATGCACACAGCTTGGGAGTGTGTGTTTATGTGTATGTATTTGGAGCTGCAAGCTTTGGGAATTTGCAGAGAGGGCTGTCTCAGCAGAGTCACACAAGTGGAAAACAAGATCATCATTCCCTACAATGCATCTTTAACCACAGCAAATATGAACAAGAGTAAGAGTACCACAGAGAGACTTTAAGAAAAACAAGAGCGACTGGATAACAACTAGAACATTTTATGCTTTTCTTTCTTGGCGTTGTCATGACTCAGCAGTGCATATTTAGACAAAAAAAAGAAATTCTCTTTGCACACTTTTGCATCACATTTAGTACACAAAAAACTTGAAGAGAACTGATAAACAGATAAATTAAAGTACAAAAAAGACATCTTATCCAAGAATACAAGCAGGACATGTGGTTCTTCCTGACTGAGACAGATTGGAATTGTGCAGAGGGAGGAATGAAATCCAAACTTCATCAGGATGAGCCAACAAGCAGAGAGCTTTAAAGTGAAATGAGGAATGAAAGGACATTGCCGCCATGGCACACATTACCTTCACACGCGAGGAGCTCATCAAACGGAGCTGATGGCTGCTGATAGAACAGCTCTGGAGTGATGCGGAGGACCATTCACACAGAGTCCATATCAGCAATTCTATGTGATTTCAAAGTCATTCAGGTATTCCCAGGTGGATTATTACCACTATGTCATAATGGCAAGAGCTATTTGACTGTGGGGTCAGTGTGTATACTTCTGCACAGCAGTGGCAATCTAATATTAATTTATTATTCACACATCTTGAGAAAGAGACTTCATGTATCTTAGATGCATTTGCGGTAACCGTGCAATTAAATTCAGCTTTAATGCTGATATTTCAGGGGAAAATGTCAGTGACTGTTTAATTGTACTAATTGAATCCCTGATGTTTGTTTCTCTAATCTTTTAAATGTCCTTTTTTCCAATGTGAAATATTAGCAAAGCCTGCCGTACTTCAGTTTGAATCCTGCATTGTTTGCATTTATGTTTGCCTGCTGCCAAGTTCCTTTGTTACCTTTTGCTGTGGATTAGCATATGTCCTGCACACAGTTAAGTGGAATAATGTGAGCAGACTATTAATCATGTGAAAAAAAACAAAAAACAAACTTGGCCATCCTTAAGTAAGTGCATGAGACAAGCAAAACTGACACAAACTCAAAAAAAACAACAGTAAAACTAAAAATAATTCTCCACCGATAGCCTTAAAATATTCTTATTAGAAGTCACACTTCATGCTTTGACTACATAGTTATCATTTACCTAAACCCTTATGGCTATTAAAGATTCCGCACTTAGAGGCATAGAAGCAGCGGTATTACCAACAATGAATCCCAAAAGTGAGACGTTTTTTACAGCAAATGAAAATGTCTGTACACCCCAAACTTCTTCTGGTATAAAACCTGCTTCGGGAGTCGTTTGCGAGGTTACCTGTCAGGCAACCAGGCATATGGGCTTCCTCAGAAACACCGGTCTCCTGCTCCGAGTTTGAAAAGTGCTGCTGCATTTATTCAGACAGCTGTGGCTACTTTTGCTTGCCTAGAGAACAGGGCCCCCACTTCCCCAGCAACTGTGAAGGAGGGAGACAATTATGGAGATTCATCACTGCAGTTTGTCTTCAGGGCACAACTCATCTCTGGAGAGGGAGAGAGATAATTCTGCAATGTGTCGAATGACTTGCAGATGTTATGTGTCACACAGCACAAAGGAACAGCCTTTCAATAGGCATTTACTGCAGTCTCAGCATTGTTTTATAGGTGTGATATGTATGTTTTTTTGTAGCAGCAGGGAGGTTTGCAGATGCTATATCACAGTGAGGTCAGATGTTCATATATTTTGGAGACCTCAATAACATGACACAGAATCATCAGTACATGTAGCATCGAGAATAGAAAACAACTTTGCATTTAGAGTTGTTAATGTCTGTCACCACATGTATGAATTCCAGTTAAAGAAGGCTATAAGGAAGACCTGTTTAAAGGTAAGAGCAAGAACTAACGTCTACAAATCCTATTTAGCAAACCCAAACAGGAAAGCTTAAAAAGAACTGCAAGGCAAAACTGCATGTATGAGATTTCTGTCTTCTGAAAATGTACCTACTTAGCATACGGCTAAAACACACCCAATTGCTCTGTAAGAGAAAAGCTCAAACCTGCAGAATAAGATCTGCAATCATTCCCTACATCTGTACTCGTTAGTGGTGTGTTCATATTTAGTGAGCAAAATATGCTTTAGCAGAAGACACAAGTTGAAATGAACAAGTCAACAAATTATTCAGCTTTTTAAAAAAAAAACAGCCCAGATGGGCCTCTAACCGTTTGAGATTGCAAACACAGTCATCACTAATGCACCAGCAAACATTGGCCAGACAGAAGTGCAGCATCATAGCCAGGCGCCTGCCTGAACTGAAACTGTTACAATCCTACGCTTGCTGGCCAGTTCAGAGATAGGGCAAGCAGTTTCTGAACCAACAGAATACCAGATATGGAAATTCTCTCTGGCACAGATTACAGTTTTTCAATTTAAAAAAAAAAAAAAAACTCCCACTGTGCTGCTTTAGAAGCTTAGTGGAATATGGAGCTGAAGCGACTATTCAATAATAGTGAAAAAAAGCAACCAACTGGACTCAGTGATGTGTTAAAGCCTCAGCCAGAAAGACAAGTACATTATAAGCCTGTGAGCTAATTAGAATGGAATCGTAGATTGCACAAGCAGCTCCATTGTTGGAATGTAGCTTCACTTATGTGGCTGTAGTGTTTAGAAGGAATTATCAAGACTTTATCAGTCTGTTGTAATTGTTAGAATTCAAAATAGATAATAAAAGCATAATTTATACAAGGTAATTGTGTAGCAACACCTGAAGATGCTTCTTTTATTTTAGTAATTATTGTGATGCAGAAATTGACACAGCTGAGTCAGATAGAAATATTTTTAACAGAGTCATTAAATCATTTAAAATAAAATGTAAATTATTATGCAGATAGATAGATAGATAGATAGATACTGATCAGTCATATTACATTTTGACTACCTGCCTGATATTGTGTTGGCCTACCTTATGCTGCCTAGGTCATCAATGCACGGACTCCACTAGACCCTTGAAGGTGTGCAGTGTTATCTGGTACCACAATGTTAACAATAATTGAAGTCCCGTAAGTTGTGAGGTGGAGCCTCCATGGATCGAACTTGTTTGTCCATTACATCACACAGATGCTCAACTGGATTGACATCTGGAGAATTTGGAGGCCAAGTCAACACCTTAAATTCGTTGTGTATATGTCTAAGTTGTTTGTTCGGTGGTTACAAGCCTTTGAATCCCACTTTGATTCCTTTATAAGAATGACTCAGAGAGTCAATCACTCACCCAAAACCCGATTTCACTCCATTTTTGTCCAATGACAATTGGAAGCAGTGTGAGCGATTTCAAAGAGTTTGCTCCTTCCAATAAACTCCCACATAAGACAGAACAGAATATCTGCAATCAGTAAATGAGACAGATGCTCCAGTATATTGGATTAATGTTTGAGCTGCACAAAACTAAAATGATCATTTCCATGGTGCAATCTGGAAAATTCCTGGGTGTGGAATGAACCAAATCCCTTATAATCCTATGAAGTCTCATTGCTATCGCACATCAGTATTGTTTTTTAAAAGAAAAGTTTCTGGCTGAGCACCCTGTATTTAACTAACCATGAAACACTAAGGCGTGTATTTAAAGTGTGACTATGAGACTGGTGCATTTAAATGTAATTTTAACCATCGAGGATTACGATGACTCCCATTAGTTGAACAATTCAGCATTTAAGTAAGGAAGCTTACCTGTTTTTACTTTGAGTAAAACTTTCTCAACAGAAAGCAGCTGTTATCTGGAGCACTCGGCAGCAGGCTGCCCTGACACAACATAGCACATTTTAGTAATCATTTCCTGTCCTTTGAAACATTTTCTGTGGACAGCACACCTTGGCCTATATTCAATATGGTCTTCATAATATGAAATGTACTCATTTTTGATTGAATAACTTCAAGACTGGCGGGCTCAGCTCTGAGTTCTTTTGCACTCATTCCCTCAGCACATCCTGTCCTCTTTTATAAAAACCCTCTTTGCACATGACAGCAGGCAGGCTTGAGTATGAATCGGATTGCTGCTCTGATTGACTGGGAAAAAAAAAAAAGTTTAATCTTTATTTAAATGCATTCATTAACCCCCCTCCAATGTTGGTTGCAGTGCACTGACAAATGTCTTCACCTTGAATCCTTTGCAGGCTGGAATTGCAGATGGTGTACAGAGAGCATTCCATGTAGCATCTAAGTACCTCAGCAGGAGGGGCAAAATGACTGTCAAGGAGCATCAGTGTGGATGGGGTGATAACGCTGTCCCACTGCTCTGCTCCCACGTCTTTTCTTTCCTTCCTGGCCCAACAGCATCCATTCTTCCTTATGTAAATGTCACCATGTTGCCTTATAGACCCCACAACATCCATCTCCTTGTGGAAATGCCACAGCATCAGCACCACTGTGCATCGATCCAGTGCTGAGGCTGAAAAGGGGTCAAGAAGCACGGTGCTCTTCCAGGAAGAGGTATTTCGGTTTTGGACTGCTTAAAAGATCCGGACGCACAAGCGTGTCAGATTCAAATGGCCTCGTAGAAGCAGAAAGAGGAGGTGGCTGACAAAAATAGGGTCCGCAAAGAGAGAGGGAACAGAGACAAATGCAGCAGAAAAAAAAAATAAAATCTGATATCTATTTTTCATTCTCTGTACACAGTGTGAGGGTGCCTGTCGCTCTGCGCGATAAGGAGTGGTCCAGGTTTAGATTAATGACCTGCTTACGGAGCAGCACAAAATCAGTACAGATGTTGTGCATGGAGAAGATGACTTTGCTGACAAGCACTGTGTCCTTTCTGTCAACAGCAGAGACTCCCAGCCCCTACCATTACACTGACACCCCCACTGAGTTGTATCACGCTGATGAAAATCTCTCACCTCTGAATTTAATCAAAGTATTTTCAGTTATTTCTGGCTCAAACAACCCATCCCCTCCTCCGGACTGTCCCTTCATCCCCCACAGAGCTGCACTAGATGATTTCATCAGCTATATCAAAGTGATGCCTTAACAATAGCCTTTTTATTAGTTAACATTTGCTTCCTTTGCTAGGTTTGTGTCTGTGTGTGTGTGTGTGTGGGTGGCAGTATTGGCAGCTTAATCACCTACATGACGGGACATTAGAATCGAGGCAATTCAGTCTCAGATTAATTGAAGAACAAATGGTGAAATTTCACACTTAATGTGGACACAGTAAAGAGCGCCTACCGTGTAAATATAGCACTGTGTGTTTCTTCAACTCAGGTTTTTGTCTAGATCCTGTCTCCCATAATTCTGAAATCCATCATTTCTCATGTGTCTTCCACCCTATGAAGGTTCAGTTTATTACACACATTATAATAAGGGGCAGCTATTCTAAGATCCTTGACAGAGGGTGTGGTGGGAAATCTTTACAAAACTAATTGGCGCTTGGGTTATATAAGGATTTGAATTGCATCTGGCACTAGTGCGGTTTCAGTGCTGGGTTTGATTAAATAGCTGGACCTCCTGTTAGACACAGTTGGGTTGGCACCACTTGTCTGTGCTTACTGGCGCTTCTCCTGGGCAGCTCTTTCCTCTCCCATCTGGCACCACCATCACTGCCAGTAAGCTTCTCACACTGTTTCACTCTGTTCCCCTGTCTGTCTATCCCCCACTATGAACTTTCCTGCAAAGGATTGCCTTGATCTATTGTTTGATGCTGAGACACAAAGTGTGCAAAGTCTGCATATCACACAGAGCTGCTGAAATAAGCTGTATACTTATTGTGATTTGCTTCATTTATTTCAGTAACCCTACAATCATTGTAGAAATCTTAGTATGTAACTTTGTTTGCTTAATTCTTCTTTTTTTGCTTTATTTCTATATATTTTTAGAGGACTCATCACACTATTAATTCAGTAACTAGAGAAGGTTTGAACACAGTTATAGTTAGCTTTGCTAGTGTGTTGATTGCAAATCTACCTTTTTTTCCCTACAATCTGTCCAAGTAGTAATCCTAACAGTGCCAATAGTAACAAAACCAAACATTAAAATGAAAACAAAACTAATCAGGGAGAGAAAACAAAAAGCCAAAAGTAGCAAAGTGGTGCAATGGTTAATACTGTCACCTCACAGCAATATGTTATTGTGTCCACTGGCTGGCATGTCCATCAATCGTGCAATGGATTGATAAACATGTGGCCCCTCCAGGGTGCACCCCGCCTCTCACTCTATGGCAGCTGGGATAGGCTTCAGCCCCCTACGACCTTGAATTGGATGGATGGATGGGTGTCAAATCCTTGCTTCCTGGATGACAACCTTATGAACTCTTGTGGTCCCTTCCTGATTGCATATTTGTCACACTTGTGTCATACAATATTTCAGATCATCAAACAAATTTGTATTTTCAGATAACCCAGGTAAATAAAAAATGCACGTATTATAATTTACTTATTCAAGGTAAAAAACTATCCATACAACCCAGTTATCAAAACTTGGAACAGTGGTGAATTTTCCAAGGAGTGGCCAGCCTACTAATATTACTCCAAGAGTGCATCAACGACTCATCCAGGAGGTCAAAAAAGAACCCAGAACAACATCCAAAGAACCTTAGGCCTAACTTGCCTCAGTTATTCAACAACAAAAAAGAGACTGGGCAAAAAATGCCCTAAATGGGAAAGTAACAAGGAGGAAACCGCTGTTGACCAAAGAGAACCCAAA
>VUQG01034957.1:0-13498 GCA_015106755.1 Etia nguti
AAAAAACACAAAAAATGATTTTTTTTTTTTTTTTAAGTGAAAAGAAAAAAAAAAAGAGAGAATGAGAAATATGAGCTACCCTTTAAGGAAATCAGATGCAAAACATAAAGATGCTCTTTAGAAATGAAACTGAAAAGAAACTCACCATATCCGTGTAAATCTCAATAGCTCGGTTTAGGCAGTTAATTGCCTCTGTTGAGAAATATATTCAAACAATTATTTTCAGAAAAATTTTACTCCAATTACTCAGTGAACTAATGTTAGCAAAGAATTATACTACATAACATAATATAACAAAATTCAACAAATTAGAAGCTAGATAAAGGATGCCCCTTAGTGGTCTATGTTCAGCACCACAGAAAACATTTAGGTTTTTTTATTTTAAGATCCTTATCCATCACCCAATACTATCAGGAAGTTGTCTGATTCTGGCCAAATTCATTCTATCCAATGACAACAACCGCACACAGGAACAAGATGGCCTATAAAATGTGTACTATGATGTAGGGCCACAAAGATTCATCGGGTAATTCGAATAATCTGACTGTAAAAAAATCCTCAACACAAGTTCAACAATTTCAACGCCTCATTTAATGTACAGCTCTATTCGTCACCATGTAAACGCGAACACGAGTGTTTCACCCACATTTGTGACTAAAAACAGACCTGCAACACAAACGTATTTAGGGGCAGAGTGAATATGAAATTTAACATTAAACCTACGCAGCCCCCAGTTTTATACCAAAAAGACTGACAACACAACAGCAGCACTGATGCTAGCACAGTTTAACGTGGAGCCGGAGTCCGTTCACACACCGCGAAGAACAAAGAGGCAGCATCATTACAGAGATGATGAGCTCAGGTGGAGTCAAAGAAAATGTGTTTCTAGTATCCAAAACAGCGGCGCTGTTCCAGTAATCGACATTAAAACCTTTACTGGAAAATGTCTGGAAAGAGTCCTTCATCAAAGCACCTGATCAACAAACTGTGACATGAAGAAAAGCAAACTTTGTAGCTGCTCCATCCACTGCCGTTTGTTTCACATGGCAAAAAAAATCTGCAGTAACCCTCCAAAAGTCATATTAAAATATGGAGATGATCTGTCAACTTCGTCTGATACCAAGATTAAATTATACAGCTTGCTAAAGGCTGACAGCAGCCGTCCTTTTTTTTTTTTTAACATGGAAGCGATACCCGCAGCAAACAGAGGTGAGTCTAAACGGGGGCATGGGGTGTACTAGACCATATTTATTTCAAGGCTTTTGTAACATTTTTCAGACTGAAAGTGAAATAATATACAATACTGTGTTAATGAAACAGCATTAATAGTTAAAATTAAAAAGCTTTTTTTCATTAAACTCTTAGCTACTGCCCTGTGGGCTGTTAGATATGACACTGAATTATTATTATTAATATTAATTAATGTCTACACCATCATAACGCCTTGTTTTCAGCAGTACAAAAACTTTGCATCAAAGCACAGGGAAAACTTCAGAATGCTGATATTCAAGTCTCATTTAAAGGCTTACAGACACAAACTCACTCACTGCAGCCCTACTATGAAGTATCATACGTCAAGTTTTTAATGCCACATGGTGGCACTCTTTTAATCTCTTTAAATCATAGCAGCTAAAATGAAATTATGAGATTACAATCAACTTTAATAAAAAAATAAATATATTATTTTCCTCTTTTCTTTTATTGATGCAAAGCTTATGTGCAGCTGTCATGTGATAAATAAACAGCAGGTACATATGTGCTCATTAAATACTTAAATCAAATTAGGATTTATCAAGATTATCAATCTCCTGACATAATTACTCTCTTATCTGCAGCCAGTCCGCAGGTTCAAAATCAAATCACTTTTATTGTCACATCACATGTGCAGGTACACTGGTACAGCACATGCGAGTGAAATTCTTGTGTGCAAAAACTTGACAAGCAACAGAGGTGTGCAAAATGCAATACAATAACATAAGAACAAGCAAAATATAAGAATGGGTTTGTCAGGTGAAGCAGCTTAAACTCGATGAGTAATATCATAATAATCAAATGACTCATCAGACACCTCAGTTTATGGAAGCACACGTGGAGCAGAAGGAAAGAAACCTCAACAGTATTCAAGTACTCAAAGAGTACCTCAAAAAGTGTCAACGCATGCTCTCACTAATTAGGAATTTGACAATTTTTCTGTTTATAGCATTTGTATGAAGTTAAAGATTTAATAAAATAAATAAAAGATTTATTAACATTTTTAAACCCTTATCACTTTTATTATCTAAAGCTTTTATATGAAAAGATGTAAAACTTACAAGTGTCCTTCATCTATATTATATTCCCCAAAGTGATGAGTAAAGTTTACCTTGTGGATCTGCTTTTTTGAAGGCATTTCCAGCATCTATGAAGTTAGTTGCTGCATCGTGTTTGCTCTGCATCTGCAGGTGAAGGTGAGCAGCTTGGGAGAATGCATTTCCTGCAGCTATTAAGAAAATAAATTGTTGCATTTTAAAAGCACTGAAACACAAAGAAAGAAAGAAAGAAAGAAAGAAAGAAAGAAGCAATCAATACATTTGTTGTGTTGAAATGTGATAATCATCTTACCACACCAATTCTTGGCCATTTTGTACATGTTGGCTGCCCTCACCAACATGTCACAGGCTTCTTCCAGCTTTGAGGAGCCACTGTGTGACAAAACATGTTTTTTTTTTGTTAACAAGAAATCCATCCATTGCAGATTATCACAGGATGATACAAACACATCACTTGGTAAAATCCCTTTGAAAAGATGTCTAATCAGCGGATTTTTTTTTTCTTTTTAGTATACTTACATGCAAAATTTTAGCACCATATTATGAATATTTTATAAGCAATGGGTCAAAACTTTATTCCTTTTATTATTTTTTTCCCTATTATTTATGAGCCCTCATTACTTCAGATGTACAGAAGACCACCTTCTGAAATTTTCAGGGCTGACAAACATATTTAAGCTCGTTTCAAAACAGCAACCAAATCAATTTTGAAACCCACTCTCACACCCAAGTCTCACAATCTGAAGCCAAAACCTAATTTTTGCTCACAAAGATCACGGGATACGTCATAATTTGACTAGTACAATTGCACCAACTGAATGCCTAAGACACAGACCAGTGACTTTTTTTATAAGTCACTGGTCGAAACATGTTATAGCGGTCTTTTTCCCAGCCGGCACTCACTGATTTTTCATGGATGACGCCAAAAAGACTATGTTTGCCTTCAGTGTGCAATCCTTTAAACTTTCTTCAAGTTACTATTTTACAGTGAGGAAAGGTTTGTAAAACCACATATAAGTACAAACATAAGTGTTGACTTTGCATGTGATTTCAGTCCCATTACCGAAACCCACTATCTTGACAATAACATTTTCAAATTTCGCCACAAACCCATCGCGGATTTTACAGCCTTGTCCATAACATGTATCCTTTGACCTTGCACGTTAGACCCTGCTTTAAAAAAAAAAAAAAAAAAAATCAACCTGCATTTAGGTTGTTATATGCAAAGCCGGTTGTACAGGTTAGTAGCTAGTCTTACATGAACTTTTGCTACATCACAAATACGTTTTCTTTTATTGCTGTAAACAAATGTGAATGACACGTGATTTGGACTGAGTGACCTTCCGAAAATTGCCCAACAGACGGCGCTATAGGGGAAACGCAACCTTTAAAATTAAGTGAAATTATCTTGAAATGTTAAACAATTCAGCTTTGGCTTCAACTTAATCTACTTCTAGTATGAAAGCTGCCTTAAAGCAGAGTCGAAAATAAGCAACTACCGACTATTTCCAGCTGTCACACTAAACTCTTTTCAGATATAAGACAGGCCGAGATAAGCTACATATGCTAAACGACAGCCTTGAAAATAACCGCATAACACTAACTACAACTTATAAAAGCAATCAACAGTGATTTAAAATCGTTCTGTCCTGCCTTTAAATCTGGTGGTCAGCTCCCAACCTTCCGCATAGCTGTCTCCTTTAGCCAAACGTTAACGTTAGCTACTGACAGACTCACCCAAACAACGCTCCAAAAAACGACTGAGACGATTTCATTTTCTTTTCGGCCTCGGCCATCAAAGCGTTTGCTTCCTTTTCTTTTCCGCTGTTATCCATTTTCGGGCAATCTGTCTGTTTCTGAGAAAGAACGAATAAATGTAAAAGTCAACAAACTCGCTAACCACTGCTAGTGGTTGCAGGCTTGCCTTGTCACATCACCAGCCGCAAAGTAACCATCACCTCTGTCACGTGACACCGGAGCACCGACGCACTACTGTTGCTGCTGCATTCAAGTACTCTTTTGCTATCCAGTACTTAAATCTGTGTCTAATACAGATACGAGTCATATCTGGTAACCGTTAAAAGTTAAAAAATTTTAAAATTTTAATCTTCGTATGGTTTTAGTGTAATATATATTATATTACTAAACACTCATTTTTATTTTTAACATTTCTGGCAAACTAACTTCTCAGTTTAATGATTTTGCAGGCAATAACTGCAGGACTTTTTACAACAATGGAATGCACCTTGTAATTTACTTACAGACTATTATTCACAGTTTTTTATGTATTAATTATTTATGTAAGTAAGCAATAAGTAATTAATTTATAGAGGTAAACAATATTTTATTGATTTTGTTTCAGTAAATTGACCTTTCCTTTTTCTAACTTTGCTAGTAAGTCATTTAAATTTTTTTATTTAAAATTTTAAGCATCTCTGTGATTCTTTAGAGTCTGTTTTTGTAGGGATTTGTAGTTTTTGTGTCCAATATGGAACTTGTTGTACTTGATTTGTTTCTTTTTGCGGTCATTATTGCTTCTGGTTTTTGTTTGTTTGTTTGTTTGTTTTACCAATAGTGGTGCTGAAATATCTGTTTATTGTCTGGTATGAGCTGATATGAAAATCTAGAACTGGATCATCCCATAGTCTATCCAGCTAACCAGCTAACAACTACATCTAGATATATATAGATAGATATATCCACAAGCTATAATATCCAGCACAATGGTTATTAGTTTGTGATCAGCCTAAGAATAAATCGATGGATGTACAGTCAGTTCATTAGAACTAAAATTGTCCAAGTAATCTCAAGTGTTAAAGTGATATCATGTGGTACTTTTCATGGTTTGCATATACCACTGATTTCTTAAATACTTTTAAAAAAAAGTTTTTAACAAAGAACAATCAAACAGTTCAACATACACAAAGCAATTAACACTACCCTCCTCCCCCCACAAACACACACACACACACACACACTCCTGACAGTTTTACTACATAGCAAGACAATCAAGGCTTAATTAGAAAAATAAACAAATACATGAATAAAAAAAAACATAATTATAATGGTGGTAATGATTAATTTAAGTAAAACAGGGAAAAATAAAAACAGTTAACTGTTCCCCACAAATTCAAGTGCACTGCATGCATGTCTTTTCAGGGTAACCAGTCAGCAACTGCCATCAAGTTGTAACAGAGTTGAGGTTATAAATGAGGACTCTTCCATTCAGTGAAGTTCTTCCCTTTTAGCAAAACTTCCAAGTCTAGGGGCATACAATCTGAAAAGAAGTGACCACACACTCAGGAATAACTCTTCATTTCCTTTTATAGTAGCATGCAGAAGGGTGTTAAAAATTTCCCTGAGATAGTTGTGATTTTATTTGTAGCAGTAAACTGCAGTTTGTGTGTATTTTTTGTCTTAACATTGTTAGTTGTTTTTTTTTATATTATTTTGGGGTGTGTTTATTTGCATCTGTGTGGTTGTCCTACTTCTCTTTCTAGGTCTTTGGTCTCTAGAGTTCATTTGATTTTTTCTATCTGCTGTGATTTGTGTCTTTTTGTGTTTTTGCAATTATTTTTGGCCCTGTTTAGCAGTGCTCAAATAATATTATTGATATGGACCATATACAAACTTTTACACGCTATAATGCTGAACAGCATACTTCAGGGTCACCCCATAGTTTGACCGGGTGAGCAAACCAGATTGTGTTTGTAACATTCAGCGGGTGTCAGAAGGACACTACAGTCCTACTACTACTACAGTAGTTAACATGCTACAATATGGCCTATCGTTTTTCAGTACAACTGTAGTATCCTATAGGTATATATGAATATTGATTATCAGACAAATAATTCATATCAGATTTGTAGTGTAAACTGGTACACTATTTCTGGATGCTTTGTGAGCTGTACTAGGCTACTTTGACTGATAAACACTTAATAGCATAGTCCACGACTAAGGGTGCAATCCCCCTGTAGCAAAAATTAAATTTTAATGTATTTTATTTGAAATTATAATGCAATTATACTTACCCACAAATACCTAAATGGAGGTACATTAGAATAAGGGAGTTACAAGACAAGGTTTTATAGGACACAAATAATTAGTAGTTAAAAGTAGTGCATAACTTCAGTTATTTTATATTAAATGATGCAAAAATTATTCTTTAAGTAATTTTTGGTAGTGCATTGCAACTGTAACTATCTTTTCTGTGTATCAGGGATGTGCCTTATCAGGCCTAGACGTTTCCAGGTATGTGCTATTTACTTCGTTTTTAAACATCAAGGGTTAGCTTTTCCCGCGATATCAGCTGCAAATCTCCAGTCCTTTTTCCTAAATCTCAGAGTTCAGCTTTACGAACAAAAACAGCCCCATAAATTTACTGAGAAAGGTGTTTGAATGTACGAAAAAACTTTGCTAAGCACGTCGAAAACAAAGTTCTGCCACAGTACACGCAGAAGGAATAGATTTCAATCAGGCAAACCGGAAGTCTCCTGTTTCCTGCCTTGTAGTTGGGTCCTGTACAGCAGCCCGTGCGAGGCTGTCCTGGAGACCCCGCGCTGCCTGCACCTCTATCGTCTCGGGTGAGTTTGTTACAATGTAGCAATTTCTGTATTAATCCAAAAAACTGTAACAAAGCTGCAATATTCGCGAACTGCACGCGAGCCGCGAACTGCACAGCTATCGCAATCGAAGCGCCATGCTGCCGCACGAACCGGCGAACATGCTCATTTTCCACCGAATTCCCAAGCATACCCCCCTCATCCAAGAGTATTCCAACATTAACTCATATTTTGCTTACAAGGAGAGATAGCTAGCTACGCAATTGCGTTTACGCTTCAAAGCAGACAATACTGCCTCGTCTTCGTCAAATCGAGGCATCGATGTGCAGTAGGAGTGTTAAAATTGTGTCACTCGCTGGTTTGTTTTGAATGTCAAAGCCTCAAGCTAGCTGTACGTCTCAATATTGTTGATAGCTGGTTGGCTTAGCTGGTTAGCTAGCTAGGCTAACGAAAGTCAACCCAGATGCGTTAAAATGACTGAAAATAGAGGCAAAACAGTGGTTTAAAATTAAACGTTTTGTTAAATTAGAGTCTTAAGTCAGCAATGTGGCTACAAAATACTCCGTGTTGTGAGTAATACGCGAAATATACATGCAAAGCTCTTTGAAAACACTAGCTAGCATGTAGCAAGCCGCTTGCAGTGACTCCATTCATATCCTGCGTACTAGCTGCGCTCTAACCGAGCAATGGCTACGATCTGCTGCTGCTTCAGAGCGGCAACTGGGTGTACGGTCGCTTTATAGGTCGCGGTAAACTCGTGGAAGCTGATGTGAGATGTTATTTTCGTGTTGTTGGAAACGAAGGGCACAGCTGGTTTTTTGAGTTGTGGTAAATTCAGCGGGAGGCGAGAGCCCGTTCTCGAAATCTTTGCAGGCGGAGCGAAAACCGCGCGTTTTCAGTTTGTTGTCTATTGCCATCCGCTGTTTTCTCGGATTTTAACAAATATAACTTCTGCTTGGTCTCTCGATGGGCTCGTTACCACATGGGGATTTCTGTTGTTGATAAGTGTAGGTGTTACAAGAAGTTGAATTTTGTGAAAATCAGTTTCTGTATTTAACTGTAAACTTTATTATTATTTTTTAATTTAAGGACCTCATATGTTATTTATCATGTCATGCTTGCTTTATCCTAACAAGACACCGAAATATCTGACAGCGATAGGTGATGTAATGCTTTGAGTCATTACTCATAATTTGAATGTTAAAAAAAAAACACAGAGGGGAAAATCAAGGACTTTGAAATTAAAAACTATCGACTTACCTTTTCTGTATTTGATATGTGATGGATTTCATAAATGTTTATTAATAAGGTTATTAACTAACTATATAGCCCATACTACCTAAGACTAATTAGGGTGCTTAAATATAACTTAGTCTTTTTGGATACCAAAGTCATGACCAGGGATGTTTAGTCCAGCTTGCTGGATAGCTTTGGAAGCGAGAAAAATGTTTTGATTTTTAATGTTTGTGATTTTTCAATAAAATGCATTTCTAGGCCAGGTAAAGTGATGCCATTTTTACATTTCAGCTTAATTCATACACTAAAATGTATTGGAATTGAAAGTATTTCTGTATTTTGACAAATTTTGAATCATGAAGAGTAAAATAATACATTAGTTCAGTTTTAAAAAGTCAGAATTAGAAGCTTTTGCACTTTTGTAGAGATACTGTAAGATGGTGTAGGCTTTTCTTCATCAGTGTTGCACATCGATAGTTAATTAAATGTTAAATGTTTAGTTATACTCTGTTAAATTGAAAGGAAGGTAGCTTATTGTGAAATTGTTTTACTGGTGTGGCTCACTAGAGATCAAATTCGACTGTATGTGGCCCATTAAATGAATATAGTTTGCCCACCCTCCTTGTCTAGACTAACAATCTTAGAACATAATATTAAGATCTGTGGTTTCTTTTTGTAGTTCTTCTAAGGAGTGAGCAGCTAACTCAAATCTATGTTCAATTACAATTATGACTTCCAACAATTATGAAATCAAGATAAATGAGGTAACAGAAATATTTTTGCTTTCTTTCTCTTTAGTTTCTTTTTGCAGCAGTGCTCTTATTTTGCCTTTAGTTTTAAATCCAGTGTACTTGTTTTCTTTACAGTGGTGTTTATTTGCCTCTCACTAAAAAACCCAAGTCACGCCCCCAGATGCTGTGACAGTTTACATTTGGTTAACAAGCAAAACAAATTAATCTGTTTGGAAATAGACTGATAACCAGGAGTCCAACAGGGAGCAACAAATATATTATTTCATTATTTTTTAAAGTTAATTAGGAACAAAATAATAGTCATTATGATATTTTCAGCAATAGAATAATTTTAAAGTTTTCTCATGATGACAAGCTGTGCTGAAAATATTTTTTATTTCTACTTTGCAGTCCTTTACATAAAAAATTCAACAAATGGATTTTTTTGTTACTTCTAAGGATTTTTAATATTAAATAATCATATGAAATTAATTCCTGTCATGCTGAGGAAGCATAGGACTTGAAAAACATCACTGTTCTGTAGTTCACTATCAAGCGGGGCAAGCCATAAATCAGCTTCTATGTAAACATGGAGACAAAAATGGCTGGGTTCAAGTCCAATCTGGACATTTCCTGTGTATCATTCCCCTCACTCTCACTGTTCTTTCGTATTGCTCCCTATTGTCCTATCAAAAAATAATAATAATTAAAGAGTGCGCTGACAATGAAATAAATCAAAAGTAGTCTTTTAAAAACGATTTCTCATCTTTAACAGTTGTCATGGATGATGAAGACGGCAGGTGCCTTCTAGATGTAATTTGGTAAGTTAATGATGACTCAATGAAAATCAGCTAAATCTTATCACAAACTGGTCAGCCATTTCTTCCTTTGTACTGTGAAGATTCACTTTGTTTTCTCTTGCAGTGACCCAGAAGCTCTCAATGACTTTCTTCATGGATCTGAGACCCATGTGAGTATGAGTGGGGGAGGGTTTTTAAAAGAAAGAAAGAAAGATGTCTCCTTGTTTTAAGCTTATGATTTCTATTTACAAAAAGAGAGTTTGTAATTGATGTGATGTGGAGTCATAATTATGCATATTTTTGTTAGTGCTGGCATCAGTTAGTGAAGCGTGACTCTCATTAAGTCACTTTAGATTACATGTTAATGCACTCTGAAACCTGCTTCCCTCAATGCTTTCATGTACTTTTCTTATTGCTTTATCTGCTTAATGGTTTTCTTTGCTTTTTCTTTGCACTATTTGTAGTTCCGGCCTCCCTTCCCTTTTTATTTGGCATATTCACAAAATGAGAAATTATAATACTAACGCTTCCCAACTCTGTATTACTCCTATCATTTTGCCCCTTTGTCACTTATCCTTTTACTGGTTCTTTTACAATCTGGGTTTCCTGGACTGTATTCTGTCCTTTCCCTGCCCTCCCCCTGGCTGATGGTTTGTATATTTCTCTGTCCTGGTGACTTTTGCCTGCTGGTTTGGGTGCCTTTGGTTTCCATCTTTCCTATCCTGTGTGGGTGTGTCTGTAGTTGGACACTGACGACCTTTTGGATGGTTCAAGTGACCCCTCCAGCTCGTTCTTCTCTACCACTGGGGTGAGTAAAATCCCCCAATGCTCTTTCTTCTGTTTTCTATTTATATATGTTGCATGCTTCACCTATTACTCCTCTCCCATCTACTAACAAACCTACACTTGACAAGCTTTGTTTTGCTGCATTCTGACAAGATATTTTTGTGGGGGTTTTATATTTGCATTACTTTGTTCATTTCCACCCCTTACCCTCATATCTAGTGATGAAAATTTACACGTTACCTGATTTCACTTATTTTCTCTTCGTTTTCCTCCTTTCCTTGAAGGGCCACGTTCCAGAGGTCCAGCCTACAGCCCAGCTGTCGGCCAATGAGTCAACAGGCCTTCCTAGAGTCAGTGTTGACTTGGACTTCTTGGAGGATGATGACATCTTGGGAGGGTCCCCAGGTGGAGAAGGTGGGAGCAATGGCATTGGGACAAATCATGAGCCATGTGACATCTTGCAGCAAAGTTTGGCTGAAGCCAACATCACAGAGCAAAGCTTACAGGAGGCAGAAGCTGAGCTGGACCTGGGCTCCTTTGGAATTCCAGGCCTTACACAGGTGGTTCAGACACTGCCTGATGCCAGCCTTGCTGGGGCTGGAAACAATGCTGTTGGTGTAGGCATTGGTGTTGGGGGAGCAGCAACAATTTTTCCTGGGTCAGCCACGAGCACCACTGCTACTCCCCCCAACGCCACAACTGACATGCTAGGGTCAGTCCTTGCTCAACAGGGCCTTCAACTCCAATCCCAGGTCATGAACAAGGCAATTAGTGTTCAGCCATTTATGCAGCAAGTGGGCCTAGGAAATGTGACGCTTCAACCCATTTCAAGTCTTCAAGCTCTTTCTAATGGGAGTCAATCTGGACATTTGGGTATCGGACAGATTCAGGTTGTGGGTCAGCCTACCGTCATGACTATCAATCAGTCTGGCCAGCCAATCCTGGCTAAAGCCATGAGTGGTTACCAATTGCACCAGTCTGGGCCAGAGGTATCAGGTGCTGGTTCTCAGCCAGGGCTTGGAGGCTCAGGAGGTGGACTTCTGATCCAAAGTAATAAAGCCACTCTCGGATCTCCAGCTTTAAATGGACCGGCTGTTTGTGTCAGCAGCACAAACAGCAGCAGTGGTGGTACAATGACTGCTCCTGCTGGGCTTGTAGGTTTTGGCAACACCCCTCTAAGTTCAGGAATAGGATCCCAGACACAACCTCAAGGCCAAATCATGCAGAACGTGATCATCCAGCGCACACCAACACCTATTCAGCCTAAACCCCCTCAGGGGGGAGCCATCCAACCGAAACTCTTCAAACAACAACAACAGCAGCCACAGCCAGCACCCCAAGTCTTGCAAAATGATGCCCACAAGGCCCTAGGGCTGCAGCAACTTCCAGTTTCTGCTGCTCAGAATGTAGCCTTCCTCACAGGAAAGCCAGGCTCCAATGTTGTCCTGAGTACTCAAGCCACAACTCAAGGCCCTCAGTTTCAGCAAACCCTCTTCAAGCCACAAGCGGCTCAACCATCTGGCAAGCCCCTGAGTGTACACTTGTTAAACCAACCAAGCAGCATTGTTATTCCTTCTCAGACAGTCCTGCAAGGTCAGAACCACCAGTTTCTCTTGCCACAGCTACAAGCAGGTGGGCAGATCCTGACCCAGCACCCCGGGGGCCACATCATCACAAGCCAGGGTCCTGGTGGACAAATCATTGCAAACCAGATTTTAACTGCAAACCAGAATATCAACTTGGGTCAGGTGTTGACGTCGCAGAGCCATCCTGGGGCAGCCCACATCCTCTCTGCACCCATTCAGCTCCAGCCTGGCCAGATGGGCACACCTACCCTCTTTCAGATGCCTGTCACATTGGCTCAGAGCCAAAATCAGACACAGACCCAGACTGTCTCAGGTCATGCCCAGACAGTCATACAGGGCATGCCAATTCAGAACCCCCTGACCATGCTGAGTCAGGTGGAAGGACTGAGCCCCGCTGTCAGCCTTCAGCCAGCCCTGCAGCCCCAGCCAGGTGGAGTCCCTAGCAACACAGTAGCAGCAACTATGGCTCAAGGACAGCCTGGAGAGTGTGTAACTGTGCTGGGAAGCTCCACAGACCAGGCTACTCATCCCACTCAGCAGCTTGTACCGCAGTCATCTATCCTTGCCATGCAGCCGGCTTCTACTGTGTCCACGGTTACCACCGCATCTTCCTCCTCTCCGTCCATGTCAGTTTCAACCTCTTCCTCTGTCACAGCAGTGGGGCTGGTCCCCCCTCAGGCTCAGCAAAGTCCAGGGAGGTTACTGTTCACCAACCAGGGCTCCAGCATGATCCTGAGCCAAGAGTCTCTGCAAATGTTTCTTCAACAGGTCAGTGTTCAAACTTAAAACTTTTGCTTACCTTGTGTGCAGTTAACATTGTCTAAAAAAATGAATAACATGCATGGAGTGATATCTTGGTTTGACCTCTTTGGTTTACTATTTTACTCCCCCTTCCCTCCAATCCCCTTCCTCCTTCCTTCCCTCCCTCATCCTGAAATGGTAAATGTACTCCAATCAGGAGCAGCACCACCAAACAGAGAATGAGTCAACCCCCTCTGTGGGCGTACCTGCATCTGTAATCGTCAGCAGCAACAGCATCACTACTCCGACCCCTGCTGTCCATGACAGCCAATTAACTGACTCTTGGGTGGGCCAGAGGCACAGCCCTTCCCCTGGCCCTTCCCACATGGTAAAGCAGGTAGAAATGCCCCTTTATGTTGAGCCCCACCCCCTTGTTGCTGCTGCTGCCTCCACAACAATGTTAGGATATCTTATCTTTTCTCCTCACTATTCTGTACCTCTCTTCTGCGTTAGTCATTGCTTCTATGGCGCTCACCCTTGCTCTGCATTTCCTAAGAACAAATATGATTGTTGGCTTGCGGCTTCTGTGTGTTTCTTACGTTGCTTAATTACATGCAAAGGCATGATCATTCCAGTTGTCCATACCTATTGCGTGCTAACTATTCTGAATTTAGGACTGGTAAACAAGATTCAAAGCAATATCTTTTTCTTTTCTTTTTTTTTTTTTTTTTTTAATTTGATATTTCT
>VUQG01034957.1:20842-31134 GCA_015106755.1 Etia nguti
CTATGGTAAACTATCAGTGTATTGAGATCCAGTTGAACACTGAACTCTCTTTTTTTTTTTTTATTATTTTGTTTTTTTTTTTTTTTTTTTTTTTTTTTTTTTTTTTTTTTTTAAAAAAGCAACTCCACCCAAATTATTTATTCGCACCCCCCTCCTCCAGCTCCACGCCCTCTAGCCACGACTTAGCTCATCCCTGCCCTGAGTAGAGTGTTAGTGCTGCCCACAGTATTGCCAGGCATCCCTGGAAGAGGAGGTGTATTAAACTTAGAGAAGCAAGCAAGGAGAGGGAAAAAATTTCTCCTCGGTGTGGTGCGCCTGTTTGTCTGAGTGTTTGCCTTGTGTTTTTTCAGCAAGCAGATTGGGAACCCTTTCCAGATGATCCGAAGCTCATCTGAAATACATTAAACCCAGGAGAAGAACGATCCTCTGTAATTCAGCCGCGTTGACGCTCCACTGAGGGTTCCTATTTGCTGTTAGAGGTACACCCATACATGTAGCTGCAGCTCCCCAAGAGACTGTTTTCATCTCCTTAAGCCAAAATATTTTCCAGACTCCAGAGGGCAAGATTGGAGAGCTAGAGGGAACTCCCTGAAGAAGCCTGCATAATAACTTGGTAAATACTCCTTTTAAAACTTTAAAAGTAATGATTGGCTTGCATTTTAACTGAAAATCTGTAGCTGTGATTGTAAAGCAGAGAGAAAACTAAGCTTTGATTTGGTATATAATGAGTGCAACAATTTATAACGTAGCTAAATAATTAATGCACTGGGAAACTTTCTGTATAGGCTTTTGATATTTTTCACTCCCCTGATACTTGCTGCTCTTGCACGCTTCAGTGTTACTTTCCATGTTCAAAGTCCAAAATTATGTTGCAATTCCAGTGTGCAAACCCACAAGGCATTTTCCTTCATCCTTAAATATTATAAACTGATCCCACAGCCTAAACCAGCTTTTTGATTTTCACAGTGAGACCATAAATCCACTTTTACTCGTACAGCTTGGCCGACACAGTACTTTTGTATATAATGGCTACATTTAATGCCTCACCATTAGATCTCCAGGGTTCGCCATTTTGACAAGAGGGCTTTCCACACTGGTCTTATGACATGTCAGGACTGTGATTACTGTTTTCCTCGGGGCAGATTTTTTTAATATCCTAGTTTAAATTGGATTTGCAAGAGAAGCTCTTCACAGATGAGCTAACATCTGTTGACATATGTCTTGCCTATCTTCCTTAATGTCAGTCTCTTTCTATAATGAGTTATGCATTTGACTCTTAATCCAGGGTTTCTGTTTATATAGACTGCTGTAAAAAAAAGATAATTACTCAAGGGTTACATTTTTTTTTCCATGAGAACACTGTCTCCCGAGATGTCTCCTTGTATGAGCAATCTGTGCACGAATTACATGTTCCACTGAGGGGAACTGCAGCGGATAAAAGAATGTCTTACTCATTTCACTGTAAAGGAATGAGCTGTGCCTGAGCAAATCCTGATGCAGGGCTGGGTTTGCAAGTTTTCCAACATGAACACCAACTTTTTCCAGGCATCTTCTGAAAATGCTTGGCAGACTGAGGGTGGGCTGAAGTTTGCTTTAGATTCCACATTGTTACTCTAGAAAGTGGCAGACTTTGATCAAGAACACACGGGTCTCTTTTTTTCTGTTTGACTTAACCTCTACCTGCCTCACTTTCTCTCTGCATTTCAGGATCTAAAGGTTTCAGTGTGTTGACTCAAAGGAGAAACTCCCAATTTAAAACTAAACATCAGCCCTATCGTTTCTCTAAGTGTGTGCAAAGAAGGGCTCAAGGACAAGTGAGCAGCATTCATATAAATACAGGAAACACCTGAAGGTTTTTCCAAGGCTTGGCCCCAGGAAGTATAACTCCAAGCAACTGACATAACTCTGACACTGATTTTTGCAAGAAGCTCTCTATCCTCTTGTTGATCAATCAATATGTCACGCTGGGGGAGAAAAAATGTGAAGAAGGCGCCTGAGGTGATCCACACTGTGACAGAGGGACTGAAGTCCCTGTACCGCGAGAAACTGCTGCCTCTGGAGCAGTACTATGGATTCCATGACTTCCATTCTCCTAGTTTGGAGGATGCAGATTTTGACAATAAGCCTATGGTGCTAGTTGTCGGACAGTACTCCACTGGAAAAACAACATTTATCAAGTAAGACACTACAACTCTACGGTATACATTTGCCCATTCTTATATTTCTTGAGTATTTCTACTTTATTTAAGTGACAGCCAAACAAAACAAAACAAAACAAAACAAAACAAACTACAAGCTTTTTGCCTGATTTACAGGTATCTGCTGGAGCAGGATATTCCTGGGAGCAGGATAGGTCCTGAACCCACCACTGACTGCTTCACTGCCATCATGCATGGGGACGTGGAGTCAGTCATCCCAGGGAATGCCCTTATTGTAGACCCTAACAAGCCTTTCCGCAAACTCAATCCATTTGGAAACACCTTTCTCAACAGGTGAGAATCTAGCTTTTATTCATACTACGTTGCGAATTTTTTCCAATAAGCAAGACAGTTACATTTTAGCATGAAATAGGCAGAACAGGGAAGGAGATATTAAGATTACAGAGAGTGTTTTAGCTCTGGAATTTCAAGTGCTTGTGCCAAATTTCAGAGGAGGAGGCACTTGCCTTATTTGTGGAAAAATGGTGAAACAGAGCGATATCACCCAAGAGGGTGATGAAAGATCATGTACTCAGGCAGGAACTGCAATGTATTAAAGTTCAAAAGTGAGGTTAGAGGGGTCTACAGCCTCTCAGGGTAAAGAGAAACAAATGAAGTCACAGACTGTGGAGGGACTGGGGAAACTGTAAGACAAACGTGACGTTCATTCCTGCCATGTTTACTGTCCGAGCTGATGTTTTTCCACTGTTGTCAGCCAAGGAAGAATTTACATGTGAAGTGAGGTACTAGAGGCATAGCCACGCAGGCCAGAAGTGACAGGAACTTAGAGTGCTTCTGTTAATGGGCTCCATCATGACATTCTGGTGCAAGTTTTCCAAGCATGCGTTCCTGTCTCCCTCAGAAGGGTATGTTTGAGAATGTATTTGTGTCTCTCCTTGTGCATTGACTTCCTGTTCTAGGAACCAGTGGGCTCGTTAAGCCCATAAGCTGCAGGAAGCGGTGGTGTTGTTCTAAGCCACACATCGTTAGCAGGCCTTATTGTTTGATTCTGGCAGTAATGGTCATTTTCCTTCAGGAAGCCCAGAGCAAAAGAGGCCTGCTTGCACACAATGGCCTTCAGTGGGAGGGACAGGGTGTGTGGACAGAGTGGCTTTCAATCTGCTCCTGAGATCGCACTGGCTTTTTTGATAAGAGTTGACTATTTCCACATAATTTAGACTCTTTCCATTGACACTGGCAGATTTTTTTAAAACTAAAGTGACCTTAATGACCCTATTTTTAAACAATGTTATGTCATTCTTTGTTTGCTGATGAATATGCTAGATTCCAGTGTGCCCAAATGCCTAACCAGGTTCTGGAGAGCATCAGCATTATTGACACACCAGGGATCCTGTCTGGTGCCAAACAGAGAGTGAGCCGAGGTGAGGGAAGTGGCAAAGGTGAGGAGAGGGCATAGGGGGCCTGCAGAGACACACGTCCTTGAACATCAGCTCACAAACTCATCTCCTTGGCACGCCTGGCTAACTCATGGGACCAGTATGCTCTGTTGCAATGACATTTGGCAGCAGAGCAAAAAACATCTCTGCAGTGCACAGCAGCCATAAAATCATAATAAGGAACAGAAACAGTGCAGTCAACTCTGCAAGCACATCTGGAAGACTGTACTGTTGAGAATTAACTATCACCATCACCTCACACCATTTTGGTTTTTTTTCCAATTTAATATTCACTCATGCTCCAAGCAAACCATTATTCCAATCAGTCTGCATGAGCAACTAACAAGTTTAAAGGGTCAGTGTACCCAAATTATGAAAACATATTTCCTTGCTTACCGCTGGTGGTATCTAGCCATGTAAATAGTTTTGGTTTGATCACTAGAATTTTTAAAATATTCATCTGCAAGATTTTCTTCTATATCCTAAGAGGATGGAAGTAAATAAGATGTTGAAAGAAAAGTCTCAGTTTCTCACTTAACAAGGAAATGGACTGGATTATTCAGAGATACTGAGATGCTCTTTTAAAAGTAGGTTACTACTTTTTTTTTTTTTAATTTATTTTTAGCATTTCTTGTGCTGTGTGTACCACAGTTCAGTTATCCAAAATTTAGAGATGCTATCTTGAAACCCAAAAAAGATAAAAACCAAAACTATCTATGTGGCCATCCCACAGAAGGTATGTGGAGTATGGTTTGTTTTTTTTGTTTTTTTGTTTTTTTGTTGTTTTTTTTTGGGGGGGGGTGATAAACTTATGGTTTATTAGAATCATGTTGATACAGATCAACCAATCCCTGAAAAATTATTAAATAATTTATTAGACTTTCACTTTCAAACATTAAGTCAAAGAATTGTTTTTTTTTTAAAATTATGTCTTGCACAAAAATCAAGCCTCTGTGACTGAAAATTCAGCTTTTGGGATTTTACAGATTATAATCTTTAGGGTTTGTGTCTGTGTTGACCTTCTTCCCTCTCCTGACCCTTGTTTGTTCAATGCATATTCCACATTTAGGTCTACGGATGAATCAGTGATTGCATCTTTTTTTTTTTTTAAACAGGGTATGACTTCCCAGCTGTACTGCGCTGGTTTGCAGAACGTGTGGACCGCATCATCCTGCTGTTTGATGCTCACAAACTAGAGATATCTGATGAGTTCTCCGAGGCCATCGGTGCCCTGAAAGGCAATGAAGACAAACTGCGTGTGGTGCTAAACAAAGCAGACATGGTGGGCACCCAGCAGCTGATGCGAGTGTATGGTGCCCTGATGTGGTCCCTGGGGAAGGTATTTGGCACTCCAGAGGTTCTACGTGTCTATATCGGCTCCTTCTGGGCAGAGCCATTGCTGGTAACAGACAACCGTAAGTTGTTCGAGCTGGAAGAGGAGGATCTCTTTGCTGATATTCAAAACCTTCCTCGAAATGCAGCCATACGCAAGCTCAATGATCTGGTCAAGAGAGCACGTCTGGTTAGGGTGAGTGAGTTGCATATTTGTTCACGTCTCAGCATCTTTTCATTAAATGTTTATTCAGAAAGTCATATTGGTGCACTCCGTGTGTTTTATTTCTCTTAATCCCAGGTCCACGCCCACATCATCAGCCACCTGAAGCAGGAGATGCGTTCTGTCTTCAGGAAGGATAATAAAAAGAAGAATCTGATCTATCAGCTACCAGTTATTTTCTCCAAGATCCAGCTTCAACACAACATTTCTGCTGGAGACTTTCCAGACTGTGCTAAGATGCAGGTTTGTTTGAAACACTGGCTTTCCTTACAAGCAACTTCTGTTAACTTGTAGTTACAACAGGAAAGTTTATTCTAATTTAACTATTAAATCTAAGGACTAACACGTTATTCTTGTTTTTAAAGGAACAACTGATGGTTCATGATTTTACCAAGTTCAAATCCTTGAAGCCCAATCTGATGGCATCCTTGGATGAGTTGCTCTCCAGTGACATTGCCAAACTGATGCCCCTCCTGAGGCAAGAGGAGCTGGAAGCAGGTGATCAACCAGGTGTGCAGGGTGGTGCCTTCATGGGGACCCGTGCTGGACCTTTCTCAGAAGGTGACCCCTTTGCTGAGGAGAATGGAGAGGGTTGTGAGGAGGAGGAAGATTGGGTGGTGACCAAAGACAAGCCCAAATATGATGAAATCTTCTACAACCTTGCTCCCAATGAGGGGAAACTAAGCGGCACCAAGGCAAAGGACTGGATGGTGAGCTCCCGCCTGCCCAACTCTGTTCTGGGTCGCATCTGGAAGCTCTCAGATGTCGATCGTGATGGCATGTTGGATGATGAAGAATTTGCCCTGGCCAGCCACCTAATTGAGGTCAAGCTGGAGGGTCATGGTCTTCCCCCTGAGCTTCCCAACCGTCTGATCCCACCCTCCAAACGCAGGCAGAAAGGCTCTGATGCATAGACCATCTGTTGGCTGTCACATCTATGCTACTGTTGTATTTGCTCTTATTTTCCTGCAGACCCAAATCTAAATGTTGTATGTTAGGTATGCAACGTTTCCTCTGAGGATGATTATAATCTTGCACAATGAACATGCTGTATTTAAATATAAGTCAACAAACAAGGGCTTTCAGAAAAGGATTGTGTATAAGAAGTCAAAGGATCTGTTTGCTTCTTCCCTTTGACTCGTCAAAGTTGGCTTTTTTTATGATGAATATATATTTGCTGAGCAGAAATAAAAGGCTGAGTCTAAGTGAGCAATATTCAGCATGTACGTTTAAATAATCCAGAGCAATTTTATTCTTAAAAAAAACTTTTTTAACATTCCTTCAGTGACAAGATATTAGAGATTATTTGTAGGAATATTCCTTTTTTCATATGTGATCAGTCCAGTGAAGCATCATTTAGAAATTTATTTTCTACTTATTTCCTAAAGTTGTTTTCAACATTTTCTGCTCCATGTAACAGAACAATCATGTACAAATCTAATAATCTGAATGCATTTCACTCTGATGCTTTATATGCCACATTTTTGTGCTGAATTTATACATTATTTTTGAAATTGTCGCTGTTTATGTTATATGTGCAGGATCAGGATCTGCGTTGCATAAAAGAACATTACATTCTCAACTAGACTGAATGAATGCCATATTACTGACTACTGTACACAGCTCTGCCAACTGTTCTTATGTTAACAACCATTGTAACCAAATAAAACTACCTGACTGTGTCTAGTCTCTTTGGTTATTCTTTCATACAAGCAAAAACTTTTATATAACTTGAAAAGGTTTTGAAACTTAGTTATCAAGATGCCTACGATCTGAAAATATAAACCTAAAATAGAAGTAATAGCTATGGGGATTTGATTTGGCTCTTTTTCAACAAAATTGTGTGTTTTATCAAGCTCACTTGGTCTCTCAGTTACAGACCACATAAACAGTGACTCACAGTCTCCTCTGCCAAGTCCCCATACCACCATTTTCCGAGGCTCTTTCCCTTGTCGTTCCCACCATCTGAAGCCTTTTTTCTGTGTCTCGCTCTCTCGCTCAACTCTCACACATACACATGCAGTCTATTTGTACCCCTTCATCCCAGTTTAGTTCTATGTTCACATTAGCCTCCCAGCACACGTTGTTTGGTTTGGGTGTAAACTATGTAGTATGAGCGTGAATGTCTCCTGTGTAGAGCTGCGTATTTCACATAAGGGTTTCAGGCTTTCCTAAAGAAGGAGTGGCCTCCCCGCCTTCTTTTTCCACTCCTCCATGGAAAGAAACACAAATGAGAAACAGAGGCAATGCAGCCCTTTCCTCGCTGCTCTCCAGCTTACAGTGACTCACATGTGAAGAATGTGGTGGGCTGGACTGGGAGTTATTAATATCTCCTTTCCTAGGGTCTGCTAAGTTTCCTCAGGATCTAAACATTGTACCTTTATGAAAGAACTTAAAATTCCCCTTTTGGACTGTTCCTGAGTGAGCCCTGCAGTTTACCACACCCTCTTCTATGTATCTGAGAGAAAAAGTGGGAGGTAATGTGTGTGGAAAAATCTCTAGCTAAATGATCATAAAGACATGCAGTTTCTTGACTAAAAATGCTCTCCTTGTATATTATTAAGTCACAGCTACCAACACCACCTTAGAGAGTAAAAAAAAAAAAAATCCCAATAGCAATTTGAACAGTGTCTGTCTGTTACGTAAATAGTTATTCTGACTCATAAGCCATCTCAAATATTTGGTATTCAAATCAAGCTACCAAAGCAACCCTGCAAGTAGCCTAAATTACAGTAGATGACCCCAGCGACGTCAAAGATCCCCAACAATGAAGCTTACTCAACAAAACTGGGGTCTCCTTATACGTCACTGACTGTTTATGTGGGGAATTCCTCACTAGGAAACCTGTGGTGGAAGAAAAACTGAGGCCGTCAGCTCTGGAGATGGGGTGACACCTGGTGGATACAGGATTCCTGGCAATCTTGTGCTGAAATTGTTCACTGGAGTTCCAAGCTGTAGATGCCAGACTGGAGGCATGCAGCTGTATACATTAAAGGACATGTTCAGACACGGGAGAAAAAGTGAATCCCTAGTGTGTAGAAAGCCCTATTTGAATTTTAACATTGTTTACAATTTTGGCTTACAATGTTTATAAAGACAAGATAACCAAGATAAAACAAATCATTTCCTGCCTTCTGTTTTGGAGTTAAGCTCTTGCTGTGTCTCTTAGCATACACCTCTTTCTTTTACATACTGGGTGGATGGTCTGTTTTGCATCTATGCTAAACATCCATATCGAACAAAAACAAAAAAAACACTCACATAATTTTAGCCTCCTTTTCAAAGTTCAAACATTTTGCCAGGACGTGGAATATTTAGTTCAGTTAACATTTGTTTTTTTTTTTTCCACAGTTAAATTATTATTTAACTGAAAGGTGGTGGGAGAGTGGTTAGTACTTGTTAGTACTGTTGACTCAGAGGAACAAGGTCTGTCCTGTGAGTCAGCTGAAGACTTTCTGTGTGGTGTTTGCATCTTCCCCGTTTACACGGGTTTTCTCCAAGTACTCTGGCAAATACCGCAACCAGCATCTGTGAACATGTCAGTTAATACACATGTCAATATAAAACTGTTAACCTATTCTTTAACCTGCATTTGTCTCTTAATATTTCTGCTTTTTGTAGTTATCCAACATTGAGTCACAAACGAGCTGAATAATTTCAAGTTTATTTTTTTTATGCAAAAAAGTGAGCAAACAAAATTGAAAACAGCTGTGTAAGGTTAGTTTAGCACAAATTATCTTTAACTTTTCCTGCCTATACATGGGACATTAAACTGAGTATGCTAGTGACTCAATCATTAACATGTAAAAAAATACAAAAATTTGTATATTTTTACATCAGTAAGAGAAAATCCAACCTTTTGTATTTCTATTAAGGAACAACATTTAGTATGAAAGGTAAAGTTATACTAGCGCATATAAGATACCCCTCTATTCGAACATAGCACAACCACTTAGAGCTCAAGAACTCATTACAGCTTCTTATCAAATGTCAGAAAAAATGCAAATGTAATAACTGAGTGTATTCCATGGAAAATTTGAAATATTTCCCCAACTATACAGAAAAAAAACCTAGCATTTTTCTGCAGTGCTTAGAAACTAAAATGATTTTTGATGTCTTTGATCTGCTTCATCATGTCACCAATTTGCTGTCCTTGTTCTTTGAGGACGTCCTGAACAACCTTCTTCTGGAGAGCGTTGAGGGAGACTGTTGCCCTAGTTCCGGGCATATCCTTGTCTACTTGTGTCTTCTGGTACTCCATCTTCATGTTCACCTGTCTGATGCAGTTGTCCAGGTGTTTCAGTTGATCATTGATGGTCTGCAGCTCCTTCTTCATTTCTTTTTCACTGTTTGACAGTATGGGTAGCTGGCTTTGCAGGCTACACAACACTTTCTTAACCCTGTTCATAATCGTTTCTTGGCGATACTTTGCATCTTCGTATTTATCAGCCAACCTTTCTGCTGCTTCTCTCAAACTCTTCCTCTCCTCCCTGCACAGAGACAACTCCTCCAGCTGCTTATTCTTCTGGCCTGTCAGGAGTTTCACCCTCCTCTGCATCTCTTCACGGGCCATGTCCTGCTTGAGAATGTACTCCTCACGGAACACCTGTGTGGCTCTGCTGAGGAGCTGCAGACACTCTGGAGGTGGTGGTGATGTGTCCTTGTCCCCAGCTTTAAGTACAAGAGGATTGGTGGAGCTCCGTGCCAGGATGGTGCGAATGTGCTGCTCAAAGGAGTCTTCGGCCAGCCCACGCAGAGGGGAGCTGACAGAGCCCAGACCTGGGTGGGAGCAAAGCAGGGGAGGGGAGGGAGGGCGAATGGAGCTCAGAAGGGGTAACAGAATGCACTCGTAGGTGCTGGTGATGCAGATCATGGTGGCGCCCAAGGCAAGGTCAGACACAATCAAAAAACCACGAATTGGAGCCGACTGACTGGTCAGGAGTGGTCTGGTGCAAAGAATGTGCTCTACAATGCAGCGCTTCTCAGCAGCCAGCTCCTGGAGACTGTCCTTATCCTCCTCATCTGATTTAAGGAACTTCTGCAGCTTGTTGACCCAGATTAGCCCCACGCTGTGCACTCCTGCTTCATGGGTGCAATGATACCGGTGCTGACAGAGGGGGTCTCTGTGCAGTCTGATTGGAC
>VUQG01034960.1:0-13831 GCA_015106755.1 Etia nguti
TTCATCTTCTCCCACACTCTGAAGGACAGGTTGCCCAGGTGTTTGGCCACATCTATCAGTGCTCCTGAGACCAGCTGTGGATCTGACAGTGAGCTCTGGGCTCTGGCTCTGCTCTGAGTGTCTTTATAACTGCTGAGGAATGGCACGCTGTGTTTCTGCAGCTCTTCTTCAACAGCAGAGATGCTGTCTGACAGAGAGGAGATCTGCTCCTCAATCATCTTCATCTCTCTGCTGATAGTCCTCCCCTTCTGCTCCTCTTCCTCCCTCAGAGCTGCCAGTCTGGACTCCTCTTCCTCTTTCAGGAACTGCTGGAGCTTGTTGAACTCTGCTCTGATCTGCCTCTCTGTGGACAACAGCTGCTTCTTGGAGTGTTGAATCACTTCATTGTATGTTTTCTCCACTTGTTTGTATTTGTTCCTCTTGTCCTGCAGAGACTTTAAGTCAAATTTCAGCTGCTCCTTCAGGTCACTGACTGCTTCTTCTACAGGAACCACTTTGTGACTCTGGTGGAGAGAAAAGTCACACACAGGACAGACAGCTCTCTGCTCGTCCACACAGAACAGTTTAGATTCTTTTTGATGTTTATTGCAAACCAATTCCAACAACTTCTTTTCTTTTAGTGTCTCAGATGATCCATCTTTCTGTCTTCCAGCAAAAGAGTCAGCCAAATCTTTGAGAGCAAAGTTCACCACTGGCTTTGCTTTCGAATATTTTCTTTTACATATAGGACAATTGTTGTTTTTAGCTTGTTCCCAGAATTGTTCCAGGCAGCTTGAACAGAAGCTGTGGCTGCAGCTCAGAGACACAGGATCTCTGAAAGTCTCTGAACACACATGGCAGCTCAGGAAATTTTCAAACAGTGCATGCTTCTCAGCCATTATCTGTTTTTAAATTGGTGTCAAATGAAACACTCACCAAATCAAATTTCCCTGCTGTTTGTCTCTTGCAGTCTTCTAATTAAGCATATCATAGCACACGGTCCTCAATTACATATTTCATAAGACTGTGATGACCTTCTGGTTTAAGGGAGTGTCAGAAACTTAAATGATGTTCGGAATTTCTTTAGTTAATTATTAATGGAAAACACTCTGCCCTTTGCTTTTATTAGTACTTTTGACAGAGCTGGGTGGGGCTGAAAACCTGTTCAATGTTCCCATCAGACTTTGGCTTTTAGGTTTATTATGAACTCAAACCTGATGAACTGAACAAATGGGGAAAACCTACTTTGTCACAGCACAGATACCTGTGATGACAATAATGAATGTCAAGTGAATTTCAAATTCATTTTGATCAAATGTTTGGTTTTAGTTCATAAGGTGGTTTAATTCTCCACAAGCAAAGTGATAAAAGAATTTGGTGATCTTTGGTCACATGAATCCCTCCTGCTTACTGCTGTTTATCACTTTAACTCATCTTTGGACTTTACTGACAGCTTTAATATGCTGATCTTTGCTGCATGCAGCATCTTAATAAACAACAGACTCCTCATGTATTTCCCTTTGGTTTCTGTTACTAATTTTTTCCCCAGGTGTATAAATTGAATGATTTTCTATGTGCTCCCCGCTTCACTTTTTTTTTTTTTTTTTTTTAGTTAATTTTATTTTTTTTTTTTTCTTCCCCCTCTTTTTTTTTTTTTTTTTTTTTTTTAAGTGAATTTAACATACACTAACTTCTCACTGTATTTATTGCCTGGTAATATATGATCCAATATAGGCATTTTGTCTAAATACTCTAAGTACAAGCTCCTCATATGCAGTGCATATATGGATAAAAAGCTACTTCCAAACAAAAAATACCTTAAAATACATTTTACCAAAAAACAAGAAGTGAAAAAATCTAAATGTTAACAAACTGATGGTGAATTTACCCCTAAAACAATCTGTAAGGGAAGTGTTAGCTTTGCTTTACCTGGTGGATATAAACACAGAGAAATGACATCCACACAAATTCAGATGAGTTTTTGCTAATTAAATACAATATAAACAAGAAATGAAAGTTAGCAAATCAGCCTTGATACTGTTTAGGTGGTCAGACTGCTTTGTATGCATGCACAAGATTGTTCTTGTTCCACAGCAGTAAAACACCATTCTTCATCTGTATTTCTCCAGTGTTATCACCACTTGCTTCTTATACTTGAAATATCATTTTCAATCGACTCACCACATATCTCTTTGTTTGATTTACAGTGTTTGTGTTTTTATGGTCTGGAGCTCCATTCAGCAAAGTAGAGAGGAGTAGTCAAATTCGCTTCCCAGGAGGGAAACTGAAACCTCATCTTCTTAACAGCAACAGGTTCAATTTCATTCATTAACAATTTAAAAACTGTAACCCTCCCTATGAAGAGCCTTTAATACAGATACAGAGATCCAATCATATTTTGGTTGCTTTACCAAAATATAACCAGTCTTGTTTGAATAATCACCACATAAATTATGCTATAAACCAAGTGTTTAAACCATTAAGCCACTGATTCATTAAATGAGTATTCATGTACAACTGGAAGAGAAATAAGGCAGAGTAAGTCTTCCACAAAAATGCACAAAACTTTGTGTTTGTAAAATAAAGTATTTTACTTGAAATACACAAGTACATAAAAAAAAATTACACAGCAAAATGTTCATGAAAACATAACAAAATCTCCATAAATAATATAGAAAAAGACAAGAAGGGGTGGGGTCATTTCAGAAGTGCCTTCAGCTTCCTCAGTTAAGCCAGTTTCACCAGTCTCTCGCTAGCCTCCCACAGCTTTTTGGCCACACCTGCATCTTTTGCAAAAGGACGGAGCGCTGCAGGTCGGCAGTCGACGAAGTACCCCCCGCTGTGTTTGGCAGCTTCATCTGACACGGCACAGTAGATGACAGTCTGAGCTCCAATCTCACACGGCACAAAAAACATCCACATGATTACCTGCATCAGCATCCGGAACAGGAAAGAGTAGTGGCATGTCCAGCCGCTTTGCACAAAACCTGGAGTAACATAAAAATCCAAGATCTGAGCATAATTATTACATTTTTAGGTCTTTAAATAGTTGAATGACACAAGTTTGTATTTTTGCCTCTGTACATCACTACAATGGATCAAACAGTCGAGATGCGGTGGAACAGTTTGGTACGGTTAATTTCAGCTCTCATGCATGGTACCATTTTTTCCCTCATCCAGGTAATTAAATAAAAACAAAAAATCATAATCTCCTATACTGCTATTCTCTCTGATTGGTTTCGTGAGCAAAGGTGGATCTGACTGAAAAACCAAGGACCATGCTCATCTGAAACATGTGATCCATTAATAACAAGGCAGACCCAAACGGTTATCCCAAAGCAAATCCTGCTTTATTGCCTTCTCTGACTCTAAAGAGACGATCATTTACAAAATCAACTGCATGTTTCATTCAGTAAGTTCTGAAACTTGCACTTGAGATATCAACAGGTTGTTCAAGTCATAGATCAAGAAAGGTGAAAAGTTGTTTCCCAAAGACTAAACACTTCTTTTTGCAACCAGAAGTCACCCCCTGCTGGCTATTAGAAACAATGCAAGTTTAACTGCATCCAACATTGGTCTCACTTTTCAAAACCAGAAGAGACTTCCCAAATATTGTATAAAAAGGAAGGGGAGGGGGTGTCTTTACATTAAAACTGCAAGCTCTGTTAGGAAAATGTACCTCTTGAAGGATAAAGATGGAAGGGTAAAACAAAATCTCTGTATCATTTTTAACAATTCTACCTCAAGGCAAACTATAGAAGGAAGACATAATAAAAACTGATTAAAGAGAACTGTTGATAAAAAGTTTTACCAGGGTGCACAGCATATGAAGTCACTCCCTTTCCTTCAGTGATGCGAGCCAGTTCCTGACTGAAGTAGATGTTTGCCAGCTTGCTGCGGCAGTAGGTGAAGAAGGGAAGTAAGTTGTAATTGAGGTCCTGGAAGTCCAATTTCTGGTATTTGTAAGTGGAGCATGTGAGGGTCACCACCCGGCTGGGGGCACACTCTTTCAGGCGTGAAAGAAGCAGGTTGGTTAGAAGGAAGTGACCCAAGTGGTTGACGCCAAAACACATGCTGAAGCCATCGTCCGTCCAGTCGAGGATGCTGGGCATGCCTGCACAAAGAGAAAGAAAGAGATCAAAAACAATGAGATGGTGAGGCAGGAAACAGGTGACTATAAAATCCTGCTGCTTTTCAGTCTACGGACTGAACAAGTTTCTGCTGTCACTGCAAACTTTTCTATGTAGGATTTTCTCCACAACATCAGCACCTTGTATCTTTTGGATCAGACATGGAAAAACAAACATAAGTAGCGTTAGCTGATCAACTCCAACATTTGGCCACTTAAACCCAAATATCATTTGTTAAAAGGTAATAGTTCCTCTTCTATATATTGCTTTTGATATTCTTTCATAGATCAAGAGACCTAAATGTGGTTGACACACACACCTGCATTATTGATCAGGATGTCAAGCCTCTTCTCTTTCTGGAGAAAGTTCTTACAGAATTCCCTCACTGAGCGCAGGTTGGCCAGATCCAGCTCCATGTGAAGGACGTTCAGACTGTGACTCTTTAACTTGATCTCTCTGACGGCCGTCTCGGCCTTGTCCGGGTCTCTGCAAGCGATGACGACACGGGCGCCTCTCAGTGCCAAGGCAACAGCTGTCTCTTTACCTATACCTGAATTACCACCTAGGAAAAATTATAGGACATTTATATATTAGTGCTTATGTGAAATCTATCACTGTAACGCTGCTTGGAATAATCTAAGCTTAATTGTAATATTATTCAGTATTTTGACTCCTATTACAAACTTAAACCCCCCCTAACACTGCATCAACAACAAGGCTTACTAAAGGTGTGTGCTGCCCCACATTTACCTGTTATAAGAACTGTTTTACCATCAAGTCTTTTCAGGTCGGTGAAATATCTCCTCTTTTTCATCCATTTCAAAATGAAGAAAAAAACTAAAGACGCGAGAATTGTGTAGAGAACATACATTTCCCAGCGAGCAGTCTCACCAACACTTAAGTCTTTAATGCAACCAGCTGATGATGCTGCTAGCTGGTTAGCTTGTTAGCTAGATGACTGAGATAAAAGCCGCATTTTCCTCCGTTATTTCGACATTTGGGTTCGTTGTCGCGTTAAATGTAGGACACAGGAGATGAAGCAGAACGAATTTCACACACAAATATAGCTTAATTTAATACAACAATCCAACGCTGCCCATTTCGAGTCATTTGCAGGAAGATGCAAGGTGTGCTCATGCGCGAACCGCTCGCCCTAAAATCTCGCGAGTTTATGCCTGGATAAACCCATATGTTAGTGGAGTGAACCAAGCACGAGTTAACGGTTGAAGTTGTTACTTAAAAATAGCTGAAAATGAAATTTGATACGTGACAGTGCGAGTGTTGGGAAGAAATATATACATTTTGTTGGTTTCCTGAAGGAAAAATAAATATATAAATAAAAAAGTCCGACCTACGTTAGCGTCTGTTAATCAGTACCTCGTGATTTAGAACTGTTACTAAAGTCGAATACTTAATTTTGTTTGCTTCCTCAAATGACCTTTGGCAGACTTTCAGCCAAAGATGGTGTAACACAGGCAGGAGCGTGAACGTTATTTTGTTCTCCAAGCTAAAGATGAGGGGAAACTTCAAGATATTTTTTCTCAGTGGGCTTCTTATTATTTTCTCATCTAACACAGCTGGTAAGTCATTTTCAGAGGTTTTCAGTAGACAGTTAATCAGAAATTTCACGTACCCCGTAATGAAATGTGGCCGTGCGGTCGTAATATAAATTTGATATTTATTTTGAGGTATGAAGCGCAAATATTTGTTGTTATTATTCATTAGGTCAAAGATGCAGGGGACGCTGTGGAGATGTACTGGAGAAGTGCTCCTGCCATGCCACCTGTATGTCTTTGATGAGCTGCTGTGCAGACTACAATCAGTCCTGTTTCCAGGTGATGCCTCATTCCAGCTCCATGCTGGGCGGAAAAGCGCTCAGGATCCTCGGATTGGACCTTTATCCCCATGGGCAGCTTCTCTGCAGGTAAATTTTTGTAGTATAAGAATATAATCCTCAATTTTAAGGTCAGAGAAACTTTATTAGGATTTAGATGGCAGTGTGGGTAATTAACCAGGTCCCAGCAAACTGATGGGAAATGGGGGGGGGAGTACTACCTGTACTGAAAGGTGGTCTGAGATGTTAACATATCTTACTAAACTGTGAAGGTGAAAGGTTTGGCATTGATGTTTATACGCTAAGCATGAACGGAAGCTTAAGTTTGTAGTCAGATTTCACTAGTCTCTCTATATTTGTGTTTTCCATTTGAACCACACAGTTCTTGTTACTAATAAATTGTGTTCTTTTTTGTTGCAGGTTTAAAGGTGAAGTTTTACGTGATGGATTTATTGATGCAGAGGGCCATGCATACTGTATTTCTCCTCTGCTGTATGAGACAGGTTGGATACCATTCGATGTCTCAACAGATGGCATTAAGTTTGACAGATCTGCACAGTATTTCTCAGGTAAGCTGCTGAAATATAAAGCTGTTGATGTCCCGTTTCTAAACTGATCAATAACTTAACCTTCGTTTGGGTATTAACTGTCTATTAAGTTGATTTAGGAACTATAGAAAATATTTTAAACTCTATTTAAAGAAGAATCTATTGCAGATACAGTATTTTAATTCCCACTTCCCCAACTAGATATTGGCCAGTTTGAAAAAATTAAATAACATAGACACATTTTGCAATTATTCTTAATGCTTCCAATACATCATTAAAACTGTTGCTACAACTTGTGAATTACAATTACATTTGTTGTGTTTAACTATCAGTCCATCCCAGTAAAGCAGACCCTGCTTTTAAAGTTACCCTGGTGAATGCAATGCAGTGGGAATACTACGGCACACCGAATGTGGCAGGACGACTTGAGATTACTTGGAATAGTTCTTTGATCAGCGCAGAGAAGGTCAACATAGAGCTGTGGGGTTACAGAGAGTTTAAAGCAGGAGAAGAATCAAATGCATCATCCTTTTTTGAGGCAGAGCTGCGATATCTGTATTCTCTTGGAAGAAATCTGACCAACACTGGTGCCTTCAGCTTCATCCCTGAGCCCAAAGAGGATTACTCTTACTGGGAGTTGGGCAATATCCGCATTACTGCGAGTTCTAACTCGGAAGGAGCAAGGTATCTATAATACATATCAGGCATTGAACATCTCATATTTAAACATTATTTTGTCCCATATTTGGACATATTTGTAAAATCTTGCTGTAACGCTAACAATTTTGTATCAGTTTCATAGTGGTTAAAATTCTAGGAGTAAGGTGAAAAAATGGTAACTGAAACTATTATGCTCATTTCAAGTTCTTTATTGTTATTCTTGCATGACTCACAGGTCAAAATAGCCTTTGTTGTTATACTGGCCATTATTTGTCTTTACAGCTCCTCAGTCTTTAAGGCCATCTTAAGGCTTTTTTCTGATTGGCAGCCCCTCACAAGGGGCAAAAGATTTGAGCAGCAAGTACTCAAACTTATAGATATGCTGACCTCAGTGTTCAAAACTGTGGCCATATTTAATATTAGCATCCACCATTGGAACAGTGTATTTGTGAACATGAATAACAATAACAGGTTCACCTTAAATGGATAGTTTTAAATCTGTCAGATATCAGAAAGAGGTTATTTGGATTTAAACTGATCATAAAATGTGCCTGGCTTTAAAAACTTAGATCCAAGGTGACTGTCTTTATGACGTTCATACCAGGCAGTGTAAAGATGATTTAATAACCAAAGTTTGTATTTAAAGTTTGACATTTGGACTGATTGTAAACCTTGTCTACAACCCTTCATCAATGCAAATGTCTGCTAGCATCTGAAACACGAGGATCTACTGTGTTCTGTTTTTATTTGTACCAAAATTACAGTTTTGTTTATAACACAGAGATGTACAAGGCCTCTGGAGTGGGGGCCATGTGCTGGCCTGGCACCTGGAGCAGGCTTTCAGAGAAAACTCTGCAGCCTGGGCACACAATAAATGTCTGAAGTGGGATGTCCTGGAGGAAAACCTGCCAAACTTCCTGAATGAACTCATCGACTGTCCTTGCACACTGGCTCAGGCCCGAGCAGATACAGGCAGGTTTCATGTGAGTACATGTGCCTCTGTAGTGGACTGCGAGGGTAACACTGTGGTAACATTGTCAAGAGCTGTTAAAGATTTACACCGGTCATTGTTATTTATTTTTCATCCATTTTGACATTTCAGACTGATTATAGTTGTGACATTGAGAGGGGGAGTGTGTGCACTTACCATCCAGATTGTGTCCACTGTGTCCGAGCAATTCATGCCAGGTAGGCGTGAGATAATCAAGAAAGAAATCAAGTTTTTAAAAATTTAAAATTGAAATATGCTTTTCCTCTTTATTGTGATTTTCTTTTATTATTTATAGTCCTATCCATGGATCAGGGCAGCAGTGCTGCTATGACAGCACAGGTGCTCTGGTGCTGACTGGAGACTCAGTTGGTGGAAGCACCCCAGACAGGGCTCACGACTGGGGCTCGCCACCCTACATTAAACCCCCACGGGTGCCAGGGTATTCCCACTGGCTTTATGATGTCATGAGCTTCTATTACTGCTGCCTGTGGTCGGACCACTGCCATATATACTTAAAACATCGACCTTCAAGTGGGTGTCAAAACTACCGACCACCAAGAGCAGGTGAGACCACTCTTCAGTCAAGTTATATATTTTTATTTAATTTATAGACCACATTGGATTAAAAGGTGGAATATCGAGACCTGATAAAAACCCTTTTTATTGGAGTCATATATCAGAATTATTATAGTTAGTTTTGTTGCTCTACTCCTTTGACCTTTGATGTTTAACTGCAGTAAGTTTCTATTTGTTCAAGTCAACTATATAAAAATGTGTCTTATACTGCATACTGCTTGTATAAATATATCTTATTTGAAAAATCTCAAATTTGTTTACGAAAAACTTAAAAAAAATTAAGAATTAAGAATTAAGATTTTTTTTTTAAAGTCAAACATCCTTATTTATTGCTAAAATAAATAGGCACACAATGAGTGTTTGTTAATCTTTATCCAAATACTTCTGTCTTCCTTGAACCTTATAATATATTCTGCAAATGGTCATTAGAGCAGCAGGTTACACAAGATTGGTTTACAGGTAAAGTAAATAAATGACAGAACAATGCTGAGAGTTAAAATGTGAGAAACTAAAAACTAACTGCATCTCATATGACTTAAAAAACAACATCGTAACCTGTATGTTGATATTAGAAAAGCGCTGCGAGAGATGAGACATAATTATGTTTGTGGGCAACGCTGCTTTGTTTCTCAATGCCTCGCAGGTGTCGTCCTCGGGGATCCACATTTTATAACGTTTGACGGCCTCAGGTACACTTTCAATGGCAAAGGAGAGTATTACCTTGTGTCTTCACCAGAAAAAGGCCTGAGTGTTCAGGCCAGAACAGAACAGGTGAAGCTTAAGAACGGTGAGTCCACGTCTGAGGTGAATGCCCTGTCTTGGTCCACTCTTTGATCCCCATAGTGCAACTGTACCTTTATTTGGCTATGTTTTTTCATGTGAAAGTCTGCCTCTGGAATTTGCCCACGCATACTGACCTTGACATTGCGTGATGCATTCTGTCTTGCTTTGCTTGCATTGTTCCTCTTAGTTTTTTACACACTGAGAGGAAGTAATGTAAGGCCCTAGTTTAAGAGAATGCACTAGTGCTACAAAATGACAGCCTATTTCCCTCTTGTTTTTTACTCAGTGCTTCTTAGAGTCAGATGTGTTGAAGAAGAACAGATGTTAGCTTCGCTCGTTAGCATTTTTTCCAAGTCATTATATAAGAGCCATGGGCCAAGTGACTTGGAAAGCCAGATGCTATTAATAGTCCCCTCATTAGATCAATGAAGACAAACATCTGGATTATTTGAAATGGCAGAGACTTAAAGTCAACCTTTATTTCCTTTTTTTTTTTTTTATACATTTATATTATTACAGTTGTTACAAATAAGAGTTAGTAAGAGCCAAAATCTCAGGCCCTACTGAAACGCACTGCGTTTCCAACATTTTTTTCTACTCTTGGCCCTGTCTGATGTCATTGAGAGGGACTGTCCCAAATAGGGTCCTAATATCTTAAGCACGCAGTTCTGACTGTGACAACAGGAGCAGAAAAGATTGCTTGTTTCAGGCAGAGGATGAATTGAGTGTTTGTACTGAGACCCAGCATAAGATAAACAAGGAGCTGTAAATTATGTTAATAGCATAATAGGTCCCCTTTTATGTTGACTTCAGAGTACATAATGCATATTTAAAATGTAATTATATCCAAAAACAAGGTACTTTCACCAAAGCCACACGGCTGTCGTCAGTGGCTATGAAACAAGATGCATCAGATGTCATTGAGGTGCGTGTAGCAGGGGCCCATCTTCAGGTGCTGAGGAACCAAAACATCCTACCTTTCACTGAACAGAGATGGATGGACCTGCATGGTGAGGTGCTTTAGATTCTCCTGACTTGGTTAAAGCTCTACTAGAAATTGTTACACTTTTATTACCCAAAGTTACAGCAAGAAGGACCTGTTAGGAATTATTAGCAAAGTAACTTCAATAAAATAAAAACTCAGATTTTGGAGGTGATCTTTTGTGATTTCCTGTTATTACTGCGCATTCCTCCAACAGTTAATTCACTGCTTTTTGTTCTCATACATTTCTTATGCTTGAGATATTTTAAGCATTGCCTGTTTTGTGATGCAAAGCCTGCAGACAGTTATTGTTTAGGATGATAAAACACAAGTTTCTTCAATTGTAAATCGTGCCTTGGGTTGCTTTAACTATAGTGGCATCACTATAGTGGTATTGTAAAATGCGTCTTATATATATTTTAGTTGCTCAGTTTTTTGTTTTATTATTAGATTTATTAGACTGGAACAGTTTGTTAAAAAATCATGGATGAATCTATGTTTTCTAGGAGTATATGTGTTCAGCCCCGGTCCTTGGAATGTGACTGTAATGTTTTCCTCCGGTGTTGGCGTGGAGGTTCGTATGTATGAAGGAACCATGGCAGTGACTGTGCTGCTTCCAGGAGAGTTTTACAACCACACCCAGGGTCTCCTTGGCTCGATGAACTCTGACCCATCAGATGATCTGACCATCCAACTCGGAGAAGTCATCTCCTCAGCTGATGCCACGTTGGACGAAATCTTTACCTTTGGAGCCAGCTGTAAGTGTGAGAGCCTGTTGTTTGTGAAACACCATAAAATCTATCACATTGAGCAAACGCTGACAACCAGTTATCAATCCAAAACACTAAATATGCTTATGAATCATTTTAATTTTTGAGCTCTTTTGTGTGTTTACAAAGGCAAAAGGTGATTGGGAATTTAGTGATTTGCTAATAATCCCCACATCAAATGTTTTTTTCGGCGTTTTAATAAAAATACTATGTATTTGGCTCAAATTCTGATCAATGTTTTGAGAGTGCATAGAAGGAGAAGATGCATGTTTTAAGTAAGCCTTAATAGATTTTAGAGAGTGAGCAAGTGAAAGCACATAAATTGGTGTCTTTCAATTGTTATGGTATAGATCCTTAAAAACTAGTGAATAGCTGACATGCAGTTCACATTTTATCTGATTTCATTTGCTGTTTTAACTGAAACAGACACTCAAAACAAAACGACAGCTTGTATTTGACTCTGCTCTGAGTTTTGTTCTTGCTTACATATTGTGTGCTTCTACTTCTTTTACTTTTCATACCACATTCTAGAAAATAATCAGTTTCATCCAAGGTTTAAAAATAGTTGTTTTTTTATTCAGAGATATGTCCCCTATATGTAACAGACCTTTAGTTTCACCATTTATAAGCAGTTTTGTTAAGTCCTAACCTAAAATGACATTGTGTAGTAATGTCACAAATATAATTGTATGGATTTTGTTTTTTAACCAATGAAAATATTGTTTGTTTCTGTCCATAGGGAACATTTCAAAGAATTTCTCCCTTTTCACATATGATTCAGAGCACCTTTTGGATATGTATAATATCCCACCGAGCCATGACCCCGCTTTTGTTCCAACCTTTTCTCTACCCGAGAGCCTTGATGACCCTTTGGTGGCAGACATGTTGACGATGTGTTATGGAGAAGGGTCACAGTTTTGTAAATATGATACCCTGATGACTCGGGACCTCACAGTGGGAAATGCCACACTCAAGGCCTACCAGAAACACCAAGCCCTACTGCACGTCCTTAAACCAGGTACCACAGGAAATAAGAGGAAGCCCATTCAAGCCCATTTTCAACAGGAAAACAAAAAATGGTGGCATATTTATTTCTACTTTCTTTGCGATAGTTCTATGGGGCATAACATTTTTTTTTAAAGTGATTACATGTTTATTCTTACTGTTTTATTTTAAATAAAATTGAGTATATGAACAACACTGAACATGAGTGTTGTTACATAGAAAGGACTATACATCACATTATGCCAAAAGAAAACCTAATAAGAGGAAATATTAGTTTTGGAAATTTTTTATAGTCATACATCTGAAAATAAACCCCCAAAATATTATTATTTTTTTAACCTTTTCTTTAGTACTTGGCAGAACACAGTGAAATGATAGTTAAGTGTGTTATTCTTCCTTAGTGGTGTCTTGTGGCTGGCTTCCCACACCAAGGAATGGGAGGAAGAATGGGACTCATTACCTGGAGGGGAGCACTCTGAGCTTCACCTGCAACAAAGGCTACATAATGTATGGATCTGCAGAGCGCACCTGTCTGGGTGATGGGACCTGGACAGGAGATCAACCCTTCTGTATTACAAGTACGCTCTAAAAGTAAAGCCATAATAAACAAGAAGCTCTCTGAGAACACAAATCTCTGCCAAGGCAGGGCACTCTGTGGGCATTCACTTTTAGTTGAATTCAAATTGATTAAATTTCTTGTTTTTATACACACTTTAAGAAGTTCATAATTAAAAAACATTAAGCATTTTAGGGTTAACAGGAAAAAAAGGAAGATGTGAAATATAAAAGTGAGATCAGAGGTCAACATGATATTTGGATGTAAGTATCATTTCCTAAATGTTGCCAGTACAAACAAAGGCAGTAGAATTTTAAGCATGATTTTAAAGATAAAATACTTTTTATTTGTATGGAAGTTTGACCTTATTTGACTTTGAAGAAGAGGTCAAAGGTCCAAAGTAATGTGATATTTAGAATTTCCATATTTCATTAGATAAATACCTATATGTTTTCAATACAAGCAATGGCAGTAGGAAACATAGTTTTAAAAAGCTATGTATAGCATTATTATCACTTTGACAAAAACTTAGAAACTACCACTCTATAAGGTGTGATGTGCCTTGTCAATGGATAGAAAACCTACATAAAGATTTAAAATATCATACCACATTTGACCTCTTACCTCACCTTCAAAGTCAATAGATTGATCAGACGGTCAGTTTTCAACCAGGATGTAAGGCTAATTTTAATGGATTGCTAACATGACCCCGCTCTACACCCCTGCAAAGTTTTATCAGATATCATGCAAACCTTTTGAGCTATCATGTTCAAAAACAGATTAATGACATGCACGCGCGCGCACACACACACACACACACACACACACTTGCACGCTACTAAAAACAACCTTCTTGGCGGAGCTAATGAATAGCTTTCTGTGTTAGGTAAAATGAGCTCAGCGGATATGTATGTGATAAAAGCAGCAGTAATGTGAACACACATGATCCAGTACTACATAACTATTGCAGACATTATTAATGAAAAGCTCTCTTCCAAATGATTCATGAGCTGTTTA
>VUQG01034961.1:0-47687 GCA_015106755.1 Etia nguti
GTGTCTGTGTGTCTGTGTGTGTCTGTGTGTGTATGTGTGTGTCTGTGTGTGTGTGTGTGTCTGTGTGTGTCTGTGTGTGTGTGTGTGTGTCTGTGTGTGTCTGTGCGTGTCTGTGTGTGTCTGTGTGTGTATGTGTGTGTGTCTGTGTGTCTGTGTGTGTGTGTGTGTGTGTGTGTGTGTGTGTGTGTGTGTGTGTGTGCGTGTCTGTATGTGTCTGTGTGTGTGTGTGTGCGTGTCTGTATGTGTCTGTGTGTGTGTGTGTGTGTGTGTGTGTGTGTGTGTGTGTGTGTGTGTGTGTGTGTGTGTGTGTGTGTGTGTGTGTGTGTGTGTGTGTGTGTGTGTGTGTGTGTGTGTGTGTGTGTGTATGTATCTGTGTGTGTGTGTGTGTGTGTGTGTGTGTGTCTGTGTGTGTGTGTGTGTGTGTGTGTGTGTGTGTCTGTGTGTGTGTGTGTGTGTGTGCTGTGTGTGTGTGTGTGTGTGTGTGTGTGCGTGTCTGTATGTGTCTGTGTGTGTCTGTGTGTGTGTGTGTGTGTGTGTGTCCTTTCTGCACTCAAAATGCTGACTTTATTTTAATTGCATGTAAATTTTCCATGTCACTCTCTTTCATAGGTACAAAGTAAAATTTTAAATTTAATGAAACCTGGTCTAAAGAAATTTACTTTCAGTTTATGTGAAACTTATTTTCCTTTATTAGTGATTAATTGAATAAATATGATTTTTGTATATTTTTCTACTTCATTTTAAACCAAATTACTGCTTTGTGTTTATTGAGGGCAAAGAATCGTTTTTGTGAGTCTGCCCTGTTAACACACGGTGTCTGGGTGCTCTTGTGAATGCTTTGCTGTATGTTAGTCATTGTGAGTGAAAACTATCAGAACCGTCTGATTTAAAAATGAGCTCTGATACAGAGGGAATAAATCTCTGAGCAGTTTGCTGTCTGCAGCTGGAGGAGAGATGATAACTGCCTTCATCGCACTCAGAGGACTCTTCAGCGAGTGTGGCGACCTTAAAACATGTAACATTAACATTTGCTGCGCACCGTGAACTGATAGCGACGCCACAGAAACGCTCCTCGTCATTTCAAAATAAAAGACGAGAAGCTGAATTACAGTTCGTTAGCCTTCACAGAACCTCAGGGAGGCTTGAGAGCATCAGCACATTTTATTCTTTCACTGTGGCCATTCCACTGGGTGGTTTTCAGAGGAGAAAAACCAGGTGAAGGCTCTAATCTGCATCCATCACATTTGCACAAAGCAAATTTATCATTGGTCTCTCCCACCCAATGAAAATGCATCATTTCTTGTCAATTTTGCAGATATTAATAGATGGGGCAGCAGTGACCATTCATAAATCTACTTTAATATTTTAGGAGAGTCTTTCTGCAGGAAAAGGGGTAAGAAATAAAGAAAAAAAGAGGAAAGGGAAGATGGAGGATGGGGAGGACGGAGGGGGGGGTCGAGCTTAACTCGCTGCCCAATTTGATCAATCGCCACAGTCCTGCCTCTCCACTCAGAAAATTAGAAATGGGAATCTTAAAATCTGGAGCCATTTATCATCACAGGTAAGACGGAGAACTGGACGGGGCCAGGCTGAGCGTACGTGAGCGCGTGCGGGCACGAGCCGCAGCGACGCCTCGGCTTTAATCTGAGTTTGTTCCGCTGCGGACGCTTAAACAACTTCCAAACACACACGAGAGAGTTCCTCATGTTCGCCAACGCTGCTGGAAGTTTGAGCTTCTGTTTCCACACAGATACGCGGTGGATATTAGTGAGGCTGACGCTTATTAGGCGCCTGCTTTAATAGTCTGACACGAAGCTCTGCCATCCCACTCTAACTCCTAATTGTTCTGATTAATGGATATAATTGGTATCTGTAACTGTGCTGTTGGACTGATGCTAATGTGTGCATAAAGTCACCAAATCACACAGACGGAGGAGGAAGGGTGAGCTAAAAGAGATGTGAGACAGAGAGCGAAGGAGCTCTTGTGTAAATGAGATGAAGATATTTGATGGTGTGGCTCGAGCTGTTATTTAGAGAGGAGTCTCTGGTGGTACTAACTAAGGCCAGAGTCAAACCTTTATAATTAGGAGACATGAGAATTTACTGCAGAGCGGTCAGGGTGTTCTTCTAATGGAGGTGTCATATGTGGACTGCTAAACAAGTAGCCTGAAGCTTGCTGCCCATTTGTTAAAAATAAAGTCCTAACTACTTGAAGTTAGACGCCCCCAAATTTCCTGATGTGTTACAAAATAATGACCAGCGACTCGCAGAGTGCAAGGCTCGAGCGCCGTGTGTTATCATAAAGTTTTCTTCATACTTTAATCATTTGTTGTGAGCAAAGTGGGAGCCGTGGTAATGTTTTCGTTCTTTTCTCAAACTAAAGGCAAGAGTTGTGAAGAGTCCCTCGAACCCAAAGGCAGAAGGAGCGTAATGTTTTCAAACCGTCATCTAATCACTTCCACAAAGGTCTTTTACTCGAGGTCTGTCGAGTGCCACCGCGTACCCGTCGGTGAGGTCCGCCTTAGCTTTCTGATCGAGGGGACGGACGCTTCATGCTCACGCGACAGAAACCGACGGATCGAGCCGCTCGATGCTTCTTTGTGACTCGTTATTTTTTATGTAGTAAGGCTGAGACTGAATCCTCCCCAACCGGTCGCCCCTCCCTGAACCTGGGTCTACCGGAGGTTTCTTCCTGTTAAAAGGGAGTTTGTCCTTCCCACTGTCGCCGAGTGCTTGCTCATACGGGTTCATCTGGATAATTGTAGGGTCTTTACCTTACGTGATAAAGCGCCTTGAGGTGACTCGTGATTTGGAGCTATGTCAATCAAATTGAATTGAACAACTCGCAGAAAAGAGGATGACGAGGAGCGTTTGCCACTTAGCTAAAATACTGATTTTCAAATGTAGATTAAAGTCATCAGTTCCCTTCATTCTCCTCCCAGTTCCCACCATCAGGGGTCTATGGTCCCCCTAAAAGCTGCAAATGATTTATTCACAACTTTTTGTGTTTATCACTAATCAACACAACTGTGATCAAATCCAAGGGCGTACATGGACAATTTCAGTCCTGCACCTTGTGTCATGGTAAAATGTGACCCCGTGCTCCGTCTCCCACTTCTAAGGTTTTACCGATCATGAAAATCACCTGATTCTTCGCAGATATTCAAATGATTCAAATGCAGCCTCAGATGACATGTTACAGTGTGTCATTATTTATGAACATAAAATGAAGAAAAGAAGCAGGGTGTGAGAAACTAAGCTCACTCTGCTGCTCATCAAAGTTTTCCCAGCAAGGCTAAATCAGAACAAAGCAAAGACTCCTGGAACAGACAAGAACAAAGCAAAGTAAAGCACAGCGGCATGTTTGGAGGAAACAGACACCTCATCAGCACTGAGAGGACCTCATCTGTATGCCAGAGTCAGCGTGAGGCCATCTGTCCCACAGCTTGGACCAAACAGGACTATGATCCAAGCACAGCACTGCTGCAGTGGTCCAAAGTGCAGACCTCAGCCTGACCAAGAGGCTGTGTGGAACCTTCAGAGAGCTGCGCATGAACGAATGGTGTGAAGAAGAGAGGACCAAAGATTTGGGACTGACAGAGTCCCACAGAAACATCAGTGCAGGTCACTGCTGCTCAACGAGCATCTACAGCTGCTGGATGATGAGGTGAGCTTGGTGTTTACCTCACTGTGTCTGCTATAAAAAATAAATAATGACAACATGTCGTCTATTTCTGTTCATCTGAGGTTGTATAATCTGGTAAGGACCAGATTATATATAAAATATATATTTATATAAAATTGTACAGCTTTAGGTTTGAAGCTCAAATTTAGCTCAAGTCTCCTCTTTCTTAGTTACTCTAAGGCTTTGTTTCCCACGACTATTTGACTTGTAGATGCAGGAGGATGGGTGGGAGGACAACGTACAAGGTCTCGTCTCCTCGACATCTTTGCTCTCTTTGATTCAGGCAATTACCAGGCAACTGGAGACGCCTGCTGACATTTGTCTATCAACAGAGCTGCAACTCACTTCTCTAATTAGCGTCTGCAGAGATGGAAGGAGGAGGAAAGGGCGACAAAGACACCGAGAGAGGGAGAGACAGAAAGATGATGGAGTCCTGGGAGGGAACAAGTATCGGCGAGCACCATCTTTTTCCACTCGCGCCCAAAACGTCGGCCCTGTGCGTGCGCTGCAGACGCAGGCTGGGGATTTAAGCTGCGGCCCAATCAAGGCAGCTGCAGATTGCAATGCTGGGTGACCAGCGTGAAGATAGATTTCTTCTTCTTTAGCCGCGAGGGCCTGGAAAACAGCAGTATCTGCAGCCAGCAGATAGCCTGGGATAAAATATGTATTAGTTTCCTCCAAAGCCCCTCGCCTCTGCCTCGCACCCCACTTTGGATGACAAAAGAAGAAAATGAGAGCGAGGGGAGATGGGAGTAGTGTAGGAGATAGTATAGATTTGAATCTATTGAATCTCCTTACTGGGGAATAGCCGTTGCACACACAAACAGCAGTACTGTGATTCTTTATTCACCATTTCATCTCACACGTTGGAGACTCCAAGTAAAAGCTTTTAGTCGACTCAAATCTCCCCCCGTATTCTCCTCTCTGATTTCCTTTCTCCCCACTTCTCCCCTTTTCTTTCCACTGTTTTTCTAATTTCTTCGTCTTCTTCCTCCTCTCCTCGCCCGGCTGACAGGCTCGGGGTTTTCAAGAGAAGAAAGCGGGCATTAATTAAGACAGTGCCAGCTGTAATTTTCTGGGGAAGTAAATTTCTGCACAACTAAAGGTTACGGGGACCTTTTCACTGTCAGAATTTACTACAGCCTGTGAATGTTAATGCAGCTAATGAAGACATGCTCTCAGAGTCTGAACTTAAAAAACTTCCAGCAGGAGGAGGAGAGGAGAGGGAGGAGAGAGGGATGGACACGTATTGGAAAAGTGAATTAAAAACTGCGTTGATGCATGGAAAGCAGTGCCAGTTCTGCTCTAACAAATTCATTTTTATTACCATGATATGGCTCCATTAACAATAAAAATACTGAATTATTGTGATAAAAATGCAGCCGCTGTTTTACAGAAGCTTGCTGTAGGTACGATTTACAGAAAAGAGCAAAGAGGGTCAAATAATGAAACCACAAGTCAGCGAGCATTGGAATAAAGAGAGCTCTGATTATATTTTACTGGATTAATCAATGCAAAAACAAAAGAGCGATTTAGTTTGCAGTGTCGGTTTTTCACTGACGTCCTTCAGTACAAGAACAAAGCCCGGACCTTGACCTAGAAGAGGGTAGGTGTTGGGCAGGAGTGCGGGCTGTTGCAGGCGCCTCTGTTTGCCTTGTTTCAAATGTGGTGAACATGATGAATGAAGCTCTTTAAATGTCTGTGATCTAGATAAAACGAGCCCAGCAGCAGCAGCAGCCCGCTCAAAGAGGTACTGCAGTACTTCAAGATAAGTGCTTATACCCGTCCTTACATTGAAATCATCTTATTTTTGAGCCTCTGAAAATGGAGACTCATTAAAGTAAAATAAAAGCACAAGAGTCGGTGAGTCCACAGAGCTATGTCTCCTTCAGGTCTCACAGCCAGTCGACCCTAATCACATGACTTCAGACGCTGATCACATGACTTCAGCAACCTGCTGTAGATGTCTGTATGTAAAAGGTTTGTATGTTGGTCCTCCTCCACGCAGAGCTCTAAGAGTCAAAACCAAAATCTAACGTGAAATCAAATTACAGCAGGAAAGAAAACTTTTCAGGATTTTATCTTTAATAGTTTTCAATGTGCCAGAAAAATGGCCACAGGCCTTAAAAACATATTTCTAAAAAGGTTTTTGATATATAACGCTAAGTTATGTACTGTGTATTCAAACTTTGGACCATAAAATTTTTATGCAAATCAGAGACGGCAGAGCAAAAGATATTCTACAAATGTTTGGTTTGAGTTGAGCAGAAGGCTCGGTTGATTTGAGCTCAGACTCTCATCAGGCTCTTTCACGAGTGGCGTTTATGGATCATCTCGAGCGTCCAGATTATTGGCCTCCTTAGTGGCGATCGGCTCCCTGTGCTAACTGCTTTATCTCCCCGCTTCCTCGGCTGAAGTGCGGACTCTTGCCAGAGTCACCTCCCTGTTTCCATTAAGCTGGAACATTTCACTCACCTGCCTGTTCACCTTCTGACGTTCACTGCTCGTACAGAAAATCCCTCAGGATTTCAGCGCTCCAAGTTTGGATCTCCGGGACTGACCGCTCTCCTGTGGTCTGCCCAGTTCCCCAGAGTCATCTCTCACAGTTAATAAAAATATGAACTTTATCTTGTTTAATCGTGTCACGACGCTGCTTAAAGACGGTATTACTATATTGTCCTTAAAAACTGTGGTTGAATGGCATAAATCACAGAATGACATGATTTAGTTTTACAATGTCAGCTCTTATTATGTTAGGACACACTAACTTCCTTCCACAACACAAAACAGCTGATACCAAAACTAACAAAGAAAACAGAACCTGTCCCTAGATATTTTACATACAGTAACACTGAATGTGGGAAGCCCCCCTGTGCTGTAAGCCCCTCGGCCACATGTAGACAGCAACGCTGTGTTTCAGTCTGAGCGCAGGTTAAGTTCAGGCTCACAGTGAAAGAGGTGGAAACGGTCGCCCGCCCTCAAAGGTGTCCAAAGTTCTTTGCTCTAGTCAGTCCTGACTGAACTTTCTGGTTTTGCTTTTTTTTGGTGTCTTTGTCACTACTAATAGCATGAGACGGTACCTGCAGGCCTTCAGGTTGCACAGATAGTCCGGCTCCTACAGATGGGACATCCATAGGTGCCGTGACACAGGTACCAGGATGCAGCTGTTACATGAAGAGAGAAGGATGTGGCTGTAGGCAGGGGTTAACTTAGCTGGAGGCCATAGTTCCCACTAAACTCTGAGAAACAGCTGAAACTTAAATGGGAACAACTTCAAATCACCAATGTTGTAAATTGTTGGCAAATTTAAAAAGTCGCAGGAGAGATTTGTTTTGTTCTGTTTCTGATTTCTTTGATTTTTGCTGATATTTAGTTGGATTCAAAGCTTCCATGCCCAACACTTCTTGTACCTCCAAACTTGCCGTCAGTGTACGTCTCTTCATCAAATTCATCTTCTGTGAAGCACGTAGATGCCATTTAACGAACAAAGGGCTTCAGTTCACGTTCCTGTGAAGTTTGATGGCTGAGACGAGGGACGAGAACATTCCCTGCAGGTCCTCTGCAGTCACATCCGGCCGTCGCGGGAGCATTCGGATTCAGAAGGAGGTTTTCCAAAAGGCCTTGAGGCCGCTCACAAACAAATGTGGCCAAAGAATGCAAACGGATGGCAGAAGCAGAGAAAAGGAGAGAAAAAGTGAGAGAGATCAATGGCAAGGTCAGGAAGCAGCAAGGAGCCAGCAGACCTGCAGAAGTCCCGGAGAAAAGAAATATTTAACCCGAGGCTAGAGAATAATTTCACTTTCCCTCAGATCAGTTTAAAAAATCTCTTGCTGTCAGAGCCTGGCAGATTTATACAAATTAATGGCCTTTACTTGAAAATCTCCCAGCACTTGGGTTATTAATTGTTAAAGTGCATACATTAAACAAAATGAGCAAAAAGTCATTTTCATAAATTATCTCATACTAAAAAAAAACTTTGCTGGTGAAAAGGATTGTTGGGCCGGTTTTATGTGCACTCGCCGCCATGGTTTGGAAACAACAGCCGGGAATAAGGGCGAGGGGAGGCGAGCGCGAGGTAACCCAGATTTCTCCTGAATTTTATCGTCTTTTTCCTGTTTTAGTTTCTCGAAAGGTCTGGGAGCGCTCTCCTTTCTGACACCAGTTTCACCTCAAATTACTAAAAGACAGTTTTTGGAGTTTTTCCCTTCATGCCTAAATTTGGTTGAACAGGTGAAAGGTGGTCTCTGTTACAGAGACTTGAAAAGCGGAAGTCTGGTCATTTACATCACTCTGAGCCATCCTGATGATGCTTTGATGATCAAACACAGATGCCATTTGTGAATCTAAAAGCATGTTTGTGTGTTTCTGCGATTGCTGCCGCAGGCCGGGCCGGTGCGGTGCTGCAGCGGTTAGCGGCGCAGCCTCACAGTGAGGAGGTCTGAGTGTGAATCTGCTGCTCAGACACACACAGATCCGTTCTTCTTCTCATGCTTCTCGTAACTACGAAACCTTTAAAGCACCTGACTTCACGCAGACAGTCTTTGGGGTTTGGGTACATTTTATATGACTTTTTATCTCTCAGCTTAAATGTTTCCAAAGTTTTTTTTATTTTACACATCCTTAGAAGCAACACACACACACACACACACACACACAGGACTGAGTGATAGGTACTTGAAGTGTCACTGGACCTTCTGGGGGGGCAGAGACGGAGAGAGGCAGGCAGAGAGGTGGATGAGATGTTATTTCCTAAATTTGGCCCCCAGGACAAAGACGGCCTGTTTGATATTCATCTATCCGCCACGGGCAGACGGCGAGGGAGCCTCTGAAAATCTATTCACTATGATAATGAACAAATTGTCATACATTGGGCTCTGTCTCCCCCTGACAGTGATAGTTATCAAAGAGAGAGATTGTGTGTGTGTGTGTGTGTGTGTGTGTGTGTGTGTGTGTGTGTGTGTGTGTGTGTGTGTGTGTGTGTGTGTGTGTGGCGTGCAGGTAAAGATCAGCACACAGGTCTACACTCATGCATGTTTACAAGGCATCGACGCAGGCAGCGGTTCCATCACGTGACCCGACATGTCCTGCCCTGCTTTAGCGGCCTATGTGATGTCTGCGGTTTAGACAGGGCGTTCCAGCGCGTTCACCACCAAGCTGGGAGAAAGAGGGGGATTTGGCATGTGTCAACAGGCATACCTGTAACCGGGGAGATGTGCCCTGCAGGCACCTAGTGATTTTCTCATGATTGTGATGGCCAGACGCAGACGACAGGGCTTGCAAAAGTAGACTCCTCAGCAGGACTGAGGTGGCTTAGCGTGGCGTCAGACACACACACCACTACATTCCACTGGGATGCTTTTTTTGCGCAAAGGGAGGGGTGATACACCGAGTGTGTTTGTGTACATGCGCGCTACTGTGCCTGTTTGTGTGACTTTATCACAATTACTGTTTGTGCTTGTGGGCATTGAGGGCCGGTGTCATGATAGCGCTCAGGGAACAGAACACAGGTCCAACCCTGAGAACCTGAGGAACCTGAGTAGACGTCAGGGGACTATCGGAGTCTAAGGGGCTTAGCCTTGCCCGACACAAACACTTACTTACTGTGTCTGCTGTCTCCATCACTGTGTATTGTAAAACAAGAGCTTTAGTGGAGACAGTGGATCTGACAGGTACCCCTGGTCTCCTACCTGGGCCTGAGCTTTTCGTTACATATCTCATGTTTATTTTTGGTTTTGCTCATGTTTAAACGACAACTCCATCACTAACAATATTCCTCTTGTATTTTCTCTCTCCCATGTCATCCTCCAGACTTTTCTACGAAGCGTTCCCAAAGCCAAGCCACAACAACAACAAGGCCTCATATGTGTAGAAAAAGGTGGGTGAAGAATATTAATCTAATTTGGCAGTTAAGAGGAAAGGCCCATCCTGTGTGAGAATTTGCGGGGTCTTTAGGTAATAGCTGGCAAACAAAAGTGAATGATTGCCATCAGCTGTCAAGAGGTACAAGATGAAACACTTGCTCAAGAGAGAGATGAGCAGAGTAACTCCTACAGTTGCACTTCTAGGACAGCCACACCTAAACGCTGCCTTGTTTGTGATCTCAATTGTCACTTTTTGGCTTCATGAGCAGCAGCGAGAGTGTTGCTTTCTTTCCGTGTAACACACTTTTGTTCAAGAGTTTCTCTGGCAGTGCAAAGATAATTAAACAGTGAAATTAACATAAAAAACCAAAAATATCTAGTCCATTAAAAAAGTTACGTACACTGATTATGCCTAGACTAACTTGTATTGTATCCCCATATCCAGTGTCTTGCCAGTTAAAATTAGATGAGTGTTTCACACCTTTGCAACCTCATTTACCTCGTAATAGCACTCATTATGCTGTAATGGGCTTACATCCTTTTGTCAATAATTTACATTTAGCTATCAGGAAAGCTGATATGATAATTAGTATGAACTAGTTATAGACCCTGAGGTAAGTCTTTCCTGGTTGACTTGTGTAATAATAATAATAACAGGGTTCCTCCATGACCAGTGATAGTTGAAGCAGGGGGAATCTCTAATTGCTCCAATTATCAAGGGAAACCTGCATTCCAGCAGGTGCAGCGTGAGCCGGGATCTGCTGACTGTTATGACTGCACTTATTAGATTACCCTGAAAAACAATTTAAATAACTGCCTCTCGCTTTAAGCCTGTTTTTCTAGAGCAATAAAAAATATTTTTAAAGAGTTTCTATCGGTCGATTTTACACAAGTTATTTAATATTTAAGATGTTTGTTTAGGGTGTGGTGAGGGTGTTGCTGGAAGAACAGGGTGGCACTCTGGATTAAAACGAATGCACCGATGAATGTAATCAACTATTCACCTCAGATGAACTTGTGAGTTTACAGAGTGCTCAGGGCACGATTCCAGTGACAGTCTTCTCCTTTGTTGTGCTGCCAGCTTGTTACTGCAGATGGACTCAGTCCATGTTGAATATGCGATTTGTGATTTTATCTGTTATGCTTTCTTTTACCTTCTGCTTATTCTGGAACAAGGTGCACATACTCATGCAATTCCAATGCCAAAAGGCGCCAGAGCGCAGGACGTGTCAACGGCTTTCACGGCTAAGCCCGGGCCATCTCGTGTCAAGAGCTTTGGATTAGTCACACTCTTAGGTATGCTGTGTGAATTATTTATTAGCGAGCACCACCACCACATGCGCACTGTCAATGCCAGCTAGGATTTATATCTCCGGTGTCCATGGCAGGAGCAAGAAGCGCACATTAATTAGGGAAATGGAGACAAAGTGTAGCTGGACAGCATGACACTTCATTTATACTGCCGTTCTACCCCCCATTGTGCATGTTTAATTGGAAATATCATTGAAAATGTGCATTACACGATAGCACAGCTGATCAGTCAGACCCAGAGTTGCAAGCAACAGCTGATGTTAGTCACCCTAAGTGTAAGGCCATGGGAAGACACACTCAAAAGTTACAAAGTAGTGTTAGGCCAGAGGTCTTAGAGGAACTAATGGATGGAGGTGAAGGGGTTTCAGAGTTGTCATGAATTATTAAATAGGATCAGGTTTCCAGTGCTCTTGTATACATACAAATCCTCCAGCGCATGGGGAGTAGGACCTTGGTTCTTCTTGCACAGTGGAAAGAAAACCAACACCTGCAATCCCTACAAGGTGTAGAGCAGGAGGAGGATGACGGCGCTCTGAATTTCATGTGTTTTTAAATGTTCAAAACATGCAAACATTCAGTATCTGTGGGTGCAGGCCTGTAGATTTGGCGTATATGACATATGGAAATTGAGGAAATGTTTTATAATTTAAAAAAAAACAAAACAAGTAAAAATAACAAACCAAAACACCACAAAATAATTGCTTAGCTAGATATTTGCAATTTCTTCTATTTCGCCAAGTGATTTGTGTGAATTATAATGGATTTATTTTCTAATCCGAAAAGGCTCTTTACAGGATAGTGTAGGTGTGTGAAAATAAAACTCACAGGGAGGAAGCGACAGGTAAGTTTTTGAATTCAACCCTCCCACTACCGATAACAACAATGGGACAGCTGGGGCAATGATATTCAGAATAGTTTATGACTTTCTATGTCGTCATTGTTAAAAAAATCTATAACATACTGTTCTGTCAAGTTCTTTAACATGTGAATGTTTGAACACGCATCTATTCGTGGGTGCGCGTTTCTGACCTGCATGTTTGAGTCCCCATTCTCGACAAACAAGTTAGGTATGGAGCAGCAGCTTTATTGCTGTACTTTGAATTATTTAAACATCTTTAGCGACACTGCCGCTGATCTCCGGGAAGTACGATGGCCCCCGTCAGCTCCTGTTTCCACAGCACTAATTACATCTACACTTTCATGGTATGCCTTGTCTTCTCAGAGGAACCACTATTGAAATGCTCCCTGTTAGGATAATAGCAGAAGATGATAATCTAAAGCACTTTGGGTACGGGGGCAGTTTGTTAATGCCTCGCAAATTACTTCACTGGCCTGTTTAAAAGTGAAGATTGCCTGTTATTACCTCTCATTGTGGAGTAACATCTTAGCATGTTATATATTTAATTTTAATGACAACCTTTTATCCACGCCGTCGTGATTTAGTTGTATGTCTACATCGGAGGGAACAGTCACTTGCACAGTCATCCCTGAGATATGACCTATTTTCCTGGAGTGGTTTGTTTGTATACATGACAGATGTAAATATATGTTTTGTGCCATTCAACCTTCTGGTGCTGGCGCCACTGATGCACTTCTTTGTTACATATCACACTTGGTGCAGACGCACAAACCTTCCACTGCGCCTTGGAATAAATCTGAAAGCAGTGTAGGGAGATGTCTACCTTGATTTTGGCTTTTGTGATGAAAGATTTAAAAAAAATAAGACTGATAGAAAAACAAGAAAGAAAATCAGAGCAGCTTCAAGACAGAAAGCAGCTCTGTGGTGTGAATCACATTTTCAGACCTTCATAGGTGTCTGCTGCAGACTTTTCTGGCTATGTCAACCACTTGTCTGCGTTAGCTCATCATTTGAGGATTGAGAGGGGTCTGAGCATACTCCCTTCAGGGTGAAATGGAAAATCCCAATCTGTCCTGTCCTCTGTATTTCCCTGGCAGTGAGGTCATGTTGTCTGCCTAACCACAGACCTTGGAACTGAAGCCCGCTGGTTTGGATCACTGGGTGGCAGTGTTGAGCCAAAATGGAGGGAAAGACGGAGGAGGGAAAAGATGAGAGGAGGACTGTGGCTCCATGCACATACAGTACAGTATGTCCTCAACAGGCGAGATGAGAATGTTGACAAGCAACAATAAGTTCATTAAAACAAAGCTACAGGGAGAAATTGCTTTAGATTTCTTATTTTTCTTTTTTCTGTTTTCATTAAATGATTTCTCAGCCATCATTCACCTTCCATTTTCAGGTGTAAGGGCAGGCCACCCTACACACAACACTTTTTTATTCCTAAGTGACCCAGTTGTTTCCTCGGGGGCTGCAAGAGACTGAAGGTATTGTGAGTGTTGAATCTGAGGGACTTGCCTGTCACCAGCTATAGCCCTAAGAAGAGGGCCTCTGTCTCTGCTTTCTTATAACAGTGACACAAGGACAAGGAGATACTTCCAAGGGAACCTTGTTTTAGAGATCAGTTGATGATGAAGTGTCCTGCTCTGGATTCACAAGTGTTGATGGAAGCTGTCAGCACTTCTTTGATGGGTGTCCCTCAAAAATACCAGTAAACTGATCAAAATTACAAACAAGACACAAGGCTTTTCTGTATGGTATTTCCTTTTCTTTGCAATCTTAAAAAAGTAAATTTCAAAATGTCTTTAACTTGCCTTTCTGAAGTCTTGACCCTTTGAATGCTCTCCACAAACCTCTCTGTTTCAGTCATTTTGGAGTGGAGACATGCCCAGCGCTCCTTAATGGCCCTTTGTTCAACCTACAGACTTACAGGTCAGGGGTCAACTGCACCTGAGGCCGATTCCCACAAACAAAAGCTCTGTGTATACTGGCACCAAGTGACCACTTCCCTGTCTACCGCAGGGGGAACACGCAGAAATATAACAGACAGAATAACAGAGAAGAAGGGTTGTTGTGGTTATATTTGTCATAATGCCATTTGGATGTTTGCTAATAATTGCTGTATCTACTAAGAGCAATTAAAGTAAAACAGTCATTGTATCATGGTACTGCTAAAATAACTAAAGGGAAAAGCAACCCTCAAAAGACCCTCAAAACCTAGAAGTCAAGATGTTTTCTTATCATCAAGGACTATCCCAGAGTTTTTGTGAGAAGATGAAAGTTTTTCATATGATGATATATAAAAAGCAGCTCCACCAGGGTGGCATTTAAGCGCAAAGAACGTGAAACTGTGTCCAAAACCTCTCCACAACCACCCAAAACCAAAACATATCAAGTTTAATCTAACTTCAACCCCAGGGACGTTAATCCAAACTGAAGGGTTGGGTCAGCATTTTCAGACCTTCACTCTCTTACAAAAATCAAATAAAAAATGATGTGGAGACAGAATAGACAAAACATTAAAACCATCTGTCTAATATGTCCCCATTGTGCTGCTGAAACAGCTCTGACCCATTGTGGCATTGACACAGGACCTCTGGGGGACATTCTTTTTTAGATGTCTGGCACCAGGAAGATCCTTTGGGTCCTGTGGTGGTGGTGCCTTCCTGGATGAGGCTTATTCCTGTGCATCTCATGGACCTGGGCAGTTTGGATGCTGGGTCGTTAGTTTGGGCTCTTTTTCAAGTTTCAAGTTCCTCAAAGCCCTTTCTGTGTAGTTTTGGTAATGTGGCTATGTGTGCTTGGTCTGCAACATTGTTTAAAGGCTTCGTATTGTAACAAAATGATAAGTGTTGTTCGCTTTGTCAGGTTTTAATGTCTCAATGCAGTCATCACAAACACATCAGATATTCCAAGCATCTTGATTTTTTGTTTTTCATCATTCTACTGTATCAGTGTCCTGAAATCCTTGCTGACCTTGTGTAAGAAAACAATTCCCTGTACCTCCTGCAGCAGAGACAGCCATTCCCAGCTCCTCTGGCACAGCATCAAGGACAGCAGATGGGAATCCTTAAGCTGCCATCTACATGCTTCAGAACATCTGCCCACGAACCAGAACATAAGGGGGGGCTTCGCTGACCAGACTGAACCCTGAGAAGAAATAAAAGAAACTGTGGGGTCTGGCAGTAGTTGAGCTGGGGGTGGGGTCTTTGGCAGAAAGGGGATCTTACCTGTCAGGGCACGAGCAGAACAGGTAAGAGCCCCCCCTCCTCGTCCCTAAGGCCCTGCCTGCTCTTGTTTTGTTGCATTCAAACACACACAGCTCCACCTGTCACTCTGTCACTTGGACTAAGAAGCAGCAGGGTGCTTCCCTCCACCCTTTCCACCCTCTATTATACACTCCATCTCTGTTACACCCACCCATTCTCATATAAGGCCAATGGCTTCGCTGCACTGCAATTTTTACAATAAATTGTTATTTGTTCTTCTGCAGGTTTTTAATTCAATAGTAAATTTTATTGTTTACTGTTGCGTTCCAAACATCCAACTTGAGAGCTTTCTGAAGGTGCCGAGAGTTTTGTTTCTGCTGTTTAAAACTGTCCATGGTCTGCTCAGTAAGTATACCATTTTCCTTCCTTTTTCCAGAAGCAGCAGTAGTGGTTTGATCTGTGCAGTTAGCGTGAGCAGCAACATCTGCCACTTTTGGACAGACAAATAAAAGAAACACAAACAACATTAACAGCAAATCCCAAAAAGACACCGCAGTCCTGCCCACAGCCTTTGATTAGCAAGTGATCTCTGAGTAACTGCAGTACACAAACACTACAGCTACTTAACGCAACAGGGGCTAAAATGTGGTAGTATTAATTGCAGGGAGGTGCGGGTATGTGTATGTGTGAAGGTGCTGGTGGTGGTGTGTGGGGGTTGTTTGGCAAGGCTTGGGTCCATTATTTCTCTGCAAACTTTAGGGCTGGTGTATGGAGCCACTGCAGTTTAGATGTGGATGACCAGGGGACCAGGAGAATAAGTGGAATGAATAAATAAACAAAGAAGGTGGTTGCTGGTCATCTTGGACCTTTTTTTCTCATTATATTATTTATTTTTTTTAAAGTGAATTGTGGGGCATGAATTCTTTTGCCTTCTGAAGTGGAGCTAGAAAGAAACCACTGGCTTGGCGGGAACGGCTACTGCAAATGAAAATAACCTTTCCCTATGGTGAAATATTCCTAACCTGATGGGAGTAGTCCTTTCTAGGATGCCAGTGACATCATCTGAAGGGCATTAGGTGTCACCAAATAGTACAATATGAAAATTATATGAATCATAATGCGTGGTCTTCGCAGTCTACACCCAGTTTTGGAAGCTTTGCGCTGAACTCCATTCGTTACCATACACACCAACTATACATCAAATGCGAAACTATCTTTTGGACAAAGGGTGTTAGATCTCACCAACAGAGTTCCAGAAACTTGGAGACTCATTACCAAGAAGTACTGAAGCTGTTCCTTAGCACACAGTGGCCAAACATGCTACTGAAATGCTCTATATCATTTTTTCCTCCTTTTTTAAAGCTAATTTCTCTATTATTTCTGTAACAAAACCAACTCTGGGTATATTGTGGGGTATAGATTATCCAGCCAGCTCTGGTAGACAGATGCTCCCTTTCAGCATCAGCTGAAGGTTACATAGCGAGTAGCCTCAGGGTATGAATATTACATAATGTGAATAAGGAAAAGTGAGCATGCTTGGTTAATTTTCATTAAGTAACTACTATTTTTAAAAGGAAATAAATGTTTTGGTGGAGAAATGACAAGCAGTGAGTCACCGTGAGCAGCATGACTCTGACTCACGGCTGCGGTGCCAAGCAGCTGAAAGCTGCTGAAACCTGTTGTTGAAAAGTACAGAGCTGCACGCAAAGCCCTCGCTTTAAATACGTAAAACTTTACTTGCAGAATTGCAGGATTTTAACAGAGTTTTTAAGACTATAAACCGAGGAACAATACTACCTTTACACTTACGTGACATGGCGGTTCAAAGGCTTTGTGGGAGCTGTAGTGTTCACGCATGTTAACATTATGGTAATGCATGTGTGTGCAGCTACCTGAGGGGCTCGCTGTTTTACATGGCCTTTTAAAAGTTCCTGCGGGATTAAATGAGGTTAGATGCACACAACACACTGCTATTTCCCTTAGGCAGAAGAGGAACCTTTCCACTCTCTGCTCACACTCCCTCACTAGTCACGCAAGCCCTGTCAGAGATAGGTGCATGCACGCACACTTGCACAGTCACAGGAAAGCTCGCAGACGAAAACCTCACACTTAAATGAAATGAGTCAAAGGAGTACCTCGGAACGGTAGTTTCACATGCTGTGTAAGGCCATATTTGTGGTTTGTGTGGTTATACGGAATTCTTGGAAATTCTCATATTCTCTGTGGCCGTGATTTTTGTATTTTTGAACCTCTCTGTTGTCTCAGCCTCAGAGAACAAGTGAGAACTGTGTGGGGATAATTAGGATTTGTGTATTTGCATGAGCAGTTGAGTTGACACATCTACTGGAAGTAAAGTAACAACGACACACTGCTACTGTGATTTCCCTTGTGGAGCGTCGCTGAGCGTGCCGCATAGTTTCAGTAAATGTGTGAGAAGCAAAAAGTGTGAGAGAGGAGGGACTGCTCAAGCAGGACACATGCTTCAGAACAGGCTGCAGGGCATTGCTGAATGACTGATAGGAGACACATTTAAAACAAAGCTCCAAGCACACACTCACTCACTGACACAGACACAGTTTACATGGACACACCCGCCCATCTGCACAAACATAAATACATACACTGCCACATACAATCCAAAATAAATAGGAGCAAAATCCCTACAAATCTTCAGCTCAGTTCAACCTTGTTTGGTGTCTGCTCGTCTTGAAATGACAATTACTTGTTCACAGCATTTCATGACACATGCAGTCTACCATGGCAACACACAATACACAACGGTCACGACTTGACAAAGGCTTTCATGCCTTGTCTTTCAGCAGTGCATCCACCCACTGGCAATTGCCAACCAACTGGCAACTGCCATAGCAGGCAATGGGTGCTGTTCAACCTGTCACAAACTAGTGTTTTCTTTTTCTGCCCTACCCAGCTTAAGTCAGACATGAAGCTGTGGCTTTTGAAGAGGTCAGGAAGGTGTTATTTAAGTCTGAATGTCCTTGGTCGCAGATCCTAATTTTAGTTGCCAGGTGTGGGGTTTAGACCCTCTGAATTCCTAAGCTGTATAAATGCTCTCAGATGCTTGGGGGTTAAAATGGGCAGGGGGTTAGATGTGCTGCACAGGGTCCTGTGAGACAGCAAGGCGGAGAAAAAAGAGACAGAGATGGAAAGCAAAATCCAGACCACTAGTATGTACATGAGAGAACGTCTGAGTCGCTCCTCGTGCGATTGGTGGCATTGGCTTGGAGACTTTCATAACACAGGCAGAGATTTTGGATTATAATTGCCACAGACTGTCACCGCCAGTCAAACCACACAGTTTGGTAGATGCACATTAGGGCCTCGTAAGTCTCAAGCACGGCAGCATTACTGTAACTCTTCATGGCTGCTCTTCCTGGAAGTCCCACACAGTGCTGTTACATGTTAAAAGACAATTGTGCAGCTCTGGACTTCAATATATTTTGTACTTAGTGGTCTATAAAGCAACACAGAGAAATATTTCACTCTTTTAACTATTTTGCTGTCAGACATATTTCTTTGTTTGCTATCTTCACTGCATGCTAACATGTACAACTACACGAGGTACTCTACAAGAGGAACACTATACACTTCTTGCCCTCTAAACAGAGTTATCTTGGCGATATGGCCTAAAAGGAGGATGATTCATCCTGAGCACCAATGACGACGCCAGTGCTTCACTGTATAGAAAATTGGGCCACACCTCTTTATCTTTAAATTAAGGTGTTTGCAGTCGCATTGCCACTGCAGTGTAAAATGGAGCACTGAGTAACGCAGTTTACCTTTAGAAACATTTGTGAAAAGATGGGTTGAAAGAGCTTACAGAATTCAGGCGTGGTACTGTAATAGGATTCCACCATTGCAACAAGTGTCTTCTATAATTTCATGATCAGCTGTAATTGTTATCACTGCAAAATGGAAGTATTTAGGAACCACAGTAACTCAGCCAGAAAGTTAAAGAGCTGGGTCACTGAGTTCTGAGGAGCCTAGCTAGCTAGTAAAGGCCACCAACACTTTGCTGAGTCAGTAAATGGAGAATTACAAACCTCCTCTGGTATTAACATCATTGCAAACACTGTGCTGGGAGCTTCATGCCATGGCCAAGCGGCTCCTCTAGGTGTGCTTTTATCGATAGTATATCGAGCTAACTAACATCAGGAGATTTATTTTAAGCCTTTCCAGATAAAACTATAGACTATATTAGGTGTGGGATTTCTTTTAGTATTTACAAGGGTTTAAATCTTATCTTTGCCATAGAATAATTGAGTATTATGTGTGGTCTGACCTCACATAATACTAAATTTCCAAATGTTCCAAATGTTCACAAAGCTGCTGCACAAAATTAGCAACTAGGGACAGGCCCAGTCAAAAATTGTGCAAAACTGAAGCGTCTAATTTGAGATAACACTACTGTGTTGAAATTCATGCACTATGTAAGGAAATACATTGTGTGCATAGTGTGCTGCATTAAAATTAACATATTAAACAAAGTATACAAGTGAGTGCGGAGAATATCCAAAAATCCTCCTCTTCCTGTCACTGGTGGCTGCTTAGTTCATATACAATGTGCAGGAAGTGATTAACAGTAAAAGATCAAAGGAGGTGGACAGGATAAACATTCTTCCCTAGGACCCTACTCCTCCGGGGTATACAGCACCACTTCCTCTTTTTGCAGACTGGCTGCTGCCTCCACCACCACAGCACAGTGCACACATTGTCACCACATGAGGTACTGTCCCGCAATTCAGATAGTGTGTGTGTGTGTGCGTGTGTGTGTGTGTGCGTGTGTGTGTGTGTGTGTGTGTGTGTGTGTGCACGTGTGTGTGAAAGAGAGAGAGAGAGAGAAAGAGAGAGAGAGAGGGGAAGATGGAGAGATAGAGAGAAAGGAGGGGTGTTGTGTTTATATGTTGTGTGGGTGCATGCATGGCGACAGCTGAGGCAACATTCAGGCTGCGCTTGGAGTTTGAAAATTATTATCTTGTGCAGACGCACAGATGATCTGAGACACTCAGCTTATGCTAATTTCCCACAGTGGTGCACAGCTGTTCTTCTACAGGACTGCCATTGGGAGTTGATTATGTGACCCGAGCAGCTGCAGGTGTAAGAGAAAAGGCAGGAAGAGCAGGAAACCCTCTCTGATGTCAGCAGTGCTGGGCAAGGAATGTAAATTTTAACTGAAGCTGTTCTGCTATGCAGAGCATTTTGCTGCATGTTTAGCTTAGGGAAGGAGTAGAAAGGAAGTAATTTGTATGTGTGCACAAGCATATGGTTGTGTCTGAGCAACAGTACAACAAACAGAGTATAAAAAGGAAGAAAACTAAAACCTCAATAAAACGTGCACTTTACTGAGTACCGGTGACTTTCAACCTGAATAATTCCATGAATCACCCTCTTCTGAACATCATGTACAACGTTTGGATCATCAGTCCCAGATGTTAACTTTTCTCTTACCATTCCAGGTTTGCCGTATTGATGTTAAGTCTGCTTTCTTAATAATATCAAGGCATTCCTGTTTGAATTTGAAATCATTGCCTTCCAATACCACCCTTTCGAACCAGAGGTGAAACACAACCCCCTTTTGGGCTGAATGGATGGCTGATCACAGGCGCTCAAGATCTAAAGGACACAATTATCCTCAATTGAAGGCTGACAAGGAAGAACAAACTCTTCATAAGAGATGTATGGATCTTTCTTCTCTTGAGGGTAGGGGCAGCTCATCTAGCGACAGAGGACCATGGGAGTGACTGGGTCACCCTATCTCCAGGTAAAGAACCCTAAATCCTACTCCCTCAAAATAGTGCAATGAGTGAGAGATGAGAGGTCTGCGCCTGTGTACATGGAAAATCAATGTGAGGTCCAGTTGGCCCTACAGCGCGGCCCAGAACCGACAATTAAAACTACAGTGTTTGACCTTGCTGATCCTTTGAAGCTCCAGCCTCAGGGACAATGTTTTCGTCTTGGGTTCGATGATGGCTCCAGCAGCCTTTACTGTGGTAGGCACTGAGTGCCGAGTCCAAATGTGGGTTTAAAAATAGAGAGGCCTGTGATGTGTGGCTTGCTCTCACTGTTTCTCTTAGCAGATTGAGGTCAAAGCATATTACCCATAATCCGCTTCATATGCAAAGCTGCATAATATGATTCCGTGTCACTACAGCCTGCCAGTTATTCTCACAGTCAATCAAATCTGAGAACATGTAGATGAGGCAGCAATATTGACCAAAGGAAATAAATTGTTACATTGCTGTTTTTGTGTGCTGTCTGTCCCCTTCTGAGTTAACAAACAAGAAATTTTCCTCTGCATGTCTGCCAGAACTTAGCCTTTCATTCACATATTGGTTACAAATGAGCCTCATTTTGAATGATAACCCGAGAAATGCACATGTGGCTTCAAGTGAAAGACCCACGTTTGGCCTCTCTGTCTGCCATTAAAAAACATTTAATCTGATAGAATCATTTGTCTTTGTGTCTGGAGCCGGCAAATACAAGGGCAAGTTCCAGCATCTAATTGGTCGAGAGGATCATTGACATCACAAGAGGTGAAAGGTCAATCTGGGACAACCTTGTATGTTCTCTGGTGCCAAGTTTTGCCTGAGAGTTGCCATGTGTGAGAAGCTTTTCTTGTTGTTCTTGGGCCTTTGTGAACATCTGTGTCGGACTACTAGCCAGTGCAGAGAATAAGAGTCATGGTGAAGGAAGCTCGAGACTTTGAAATCCCCTTAAACACACAATAATTTTGAGAAAATACACTTATGGGTGGAGAAATGGCTAGGGAATTAAACCTCTTTGGACCTACCATGGGTTGCATTTCTTCGCAAAAGTACTTTTTGACACTTTCACATAATGCAGTCTTCAAAGGCATCAAATAAATTACATAGAGAAGCCTTTTGGTGAGCTACAGGAGTTTGTGTCCTTCAGTGGCATTAAATAAATTACTGGTTAATTGTGATGGGTATAGTGTGACGATCCGCTGCCAGCTTTATACTGTGCACGCCTATCCTGAAAGGATATAACCACTAAAACAAATACTAAGGGCCAAATGAGAAAAATGTTTCACTCCTTCATAGATCTTTAATCTGACAAGAAAAAATATCTAATATGAAATATTTAATATTTGATTCAATGTGAAAACATATTTACCAACTGCAGTAATACTCTCATTTGCACAGCAACCGACTTCATGGTTTTTAACAGCCGATACTGGAGCTGTGGATGTTGGCTGATATTTTCCTAATTTTCTGTCTCATTATTCTAACCTAGGATATCTGTTTTAAAGTTCTTTTGCCGGACTGCCAAGCTGTTTTCACACATGCTCTGCAGCCCTGACCTTTCCCAGAAGTTTCCCTCCCTTCATGTTAAAAATGCTAATATCTGATGCAGAAGGTCTGGACACAAGATGCTCTTTACCTTGCCAGCTCCACAGTACAAATGTAATATCTGATTGACTCCACATGAGAACAGGGCAGGTATGTCTCTTCTGAATTCAAAGTGTGCAAGTAGGCGTCATGTGTGCTGCCTCCTGTACGTTCCATCCAGGAAGTACCCCTGCTCAAACCAAGCTGAGTAGTTCCAGAAGTGTGAGTGCACCTGACTCACATTTCCCATCGCCTGTTGTGTGCTGCATGTAAGAAAAGGGAACTTCTGACAATGTCATGACCTGATTCTCTGAACAGTTTCTGGAATTCATGTGCGAAACTAGTTCAAATGTCTGGACATGTCCTGAGCTGGAAAGAAAGAAGGAGATATAGTTGGTTGTTAAAGAATTGTATTCTGTTGATTATTGGACCCAAGCCCCCTCATGTATATTCTCTTTCTTGCAGGGATGTTTCATAACCTTTGAACTGGGCCTGGGTTCATTCACATTCTGTGTCACTTTATAAGAAAAAACAAGTCTGGGTCACATGACAGTCAAACATGTAGCCTCAAACAGGCAAAGAGCACACAGGGTGAATAAAAGCATCACATAAAAGGATAAAATATGTGCAGTTACATAAAAAAATCTCTTAAATTAGTAACTAGTAACTAAACTCCGAACTAATAACTTACTTAACTGTAACTTTAAACCTATTTTGCAACACAAGGTGCGGGTTTATGTATGCAAAATTTATGCAAAGGCTGGTGCTCATTGAGTTAGCACTACTTGCATTGACAAGAAGACATTGAATTATTATAACAGATCATTATGCAATGCCTAGTGGTAATGTTTTTGTTGTTTTTTGTTTTAACACAGTTTAATACCCTCTAGCAATAGTTTCCACTGTCCGGTCAGAAGTGTTGACCACGTCTTCTTACTGCTGGGTCACAAGCAATCTAACATAAACTGTGTTATTTAGTTCACACGGCTGTGCAGCAGTTACACCTGTGTGCATGTGACAAATAATTCATGCATGACATAGTTTAATTTAATCATTCATAAATCTTCACTTAGTAAACAACTCGGACAAGTTCAAACTTGCAGACAGCTAGTGCAGCTGTTGCATCTTGGATCCTAAGCACAACAAGGCTTTATAGATTCCTCACATGATATAAATAGACAGTATTTACTCACACGTCTAGTTTACCCAACAAAGGCCTACCTCTGTGTTTGACCCTTAACATAAACACTACATGGCTCCTTTCCCCAGTGACCCAAGGGGATGCAGGTGGTCCACATGGACACCTCTATATGGGTTCTGACCCAGGTTCAAAGGTCAGACCCTCAAATGACGGCCTTCCTTGCCGCCTCTAATTGCCCTGTTTATTTTTAGTCCACAGTGGGCCGTGTTGAGCTATTAAAAGAAACATGAACATGAGGCCATCTTCTAATTACTGTTGGGCCGGCAGACCCTCACTTTCTCTGATTGCTACCATATGCTAACCCACTCAGAGAGGAGAATCTCATCTGTCACCTTCACTGTCTCTCTGTTTTTTTCTGTTTATGCAGCACTGCAGGGTGTAACTATGTGCAAGCGTGTACTAAAATATCTTCAGTGATGATTTAAATAGAAAGTTTTGTGGAAAATGGAATCTTATAAACACTATAAAGAATGTATAGCCTCTGAGCTACTGTGCGAGAGATTAATACATCCGGCATCTCAAAGATGTGCACAAGTGTCCGTCTATGTTGGTGGCCTAACACAATATCCCCATGCTTAAATGCATTAAGTTAAAGTCCGTTTTGCAGAGAGGACAGTAGAGTAAGTCTACAGTATCCTGGTTCAGTTTCCAGTTTGAGAGTTTATTTGATTAGTTTTCAGTTATGTTTGAGGTGTAGGCAACAGAAACGAATTGGTTAAGTTTAAAAAGGTTGTGGTCTGGAATACCACAAACCCATTCGCAATAGTATGTTCAAAAATTAGGCTTGTTCAACACATTTTAATGCAACCCTTGACAAGTGTTGGGAGAGAGAGGTGTAGCATAGATGCCAAAGGCTGGTTTTGTGACAAAGGCATATAGATTAAACAGATAGAGCTGGCCTGTATGGCAAGTAAGTGCATACATTTAAGCACTTAAGGAAGCAGTAAGTAATTGGGTTGATTTAGACCTATTTGTGGTCACAGAGAGGTTGAGATAAAAGAGCAGAGGATATCAACTTGCTTAAGTTGTAAAGTTTATAAAGGTTTGATTGCAGTAGGAAGCTGGCCCTGTGGATTAGCAGCGCCTGGATAAAGAGGCAGTGAGAGCTGTTGCAAACATTTTAAATTACAATTAGAAATACGAGTTTAGCAATTAGCAATTAGCATTCTAATAAACTGCTCTTAACCAGAATTTGTATAAAAAAGTTATATTATATAGCCTTATGATAAAACACATTCATGAGAAGCTGGGATATTTATATATACACTTTTTGTTTCAATTTCTAAATTAAAAATTTAGCTATTAATTTGTTTTAGCCATAACAAAGCAGAGTAAGCTAATGGTCATTCCTGATTTCTTATAGTTTCTTCGTGCCCTTGTTTCCCTCAGCATCTGCTGTTAGTAACACATGTGTCAGCTGTGAATCCAGATTTGTCAGGAAGGAGTCTGGACTATGTCACACAGCACAGGCCCACCAGCCTCACCCTGCCCTGATGGATTGGGTTTCCGTTTCACCTAGATGCAAACAAACCTGCTATGTCCTGCTGAGATTAATCATTTACTGGGAGAAAATAGATATTCACTCGAGAGCAATGCATTACACTACTTAAACTTTTTAAGGTAGCTATTATGATGTTAAGTTTCCTAAGCCAAAATCTGTCTCGTGTTCATGGTCAATATCTGAAAAGAGACACCTAAATGGATAAGATCTGGCAACTTTAGGAATTATTGATTTTGACTGGCAATTCATTTGCATGATGAGCTTTACACTGTGGAATCACTAATTTGTTTACACAGCAAATTTGGTGTAATCATTTGTGGCTAAAACAATTAAAAACCTTTATTGATTGTTTGGATATTCTAACTAATTGGTCTTAAAATTTTACCCCTTGGATATGATTTATTGGCACACAGGTTATGAATGTGTCACTGTAAGTCTATTACAGTGAAGCTGTGAGTCTGTAAGTACTTTTTCGTGCTTGTAAATCTAGCTGCACCTTACTGGAATTTAGCATGGACATTTATGACACATTTTATTAATGATCAGACAAGTTGAAAGACAATTATTCTTGAAAGAGGCAATAAAATTGATGCTTTTGTTGTAAAATAAATATATGATGTTCCAGTTATTTACCTGATTTTTAAATGTATAATTATGCACATACAGCCTTCAATGTACCAAAAAAGTGAAACTGAATCTCAATGCTTGACATTCTGTATTATAATGTATACTGTTCAGTGGCTCACTTGTAGGAGTGTAAGATTATATCTCAGCTTAAAAAAGATTCCTTAAATCTTCCTACAGTTCACAGAAAGACTGAGAAAACTGCAGACTACTGCACAATTACCAGTCAGAGCTTCTCCCTCGATCACTGAAATGTACTTAGTGTTATTATTGTATAGCTGAAATGTATTCATGTGAAGCTGTGCTTAGGAAACACCAGAACCCAATTTCACATTCAGATCAAACTGCTACCAAATGAATAACACCCATCTGCTGAGGAAAGTGTGATATGAAAAAACTTGAAGTGCAAAGATGCAAGAACAGATGATCACGTTGTCTGGTCTGGTCTGGTAACACTTTTGCTATCGGGACCGAAGGATGTGGATTACTTTTTTATCTCAGCGTTGGAATTTCAGACATTGCAGTTTAATTGTGGAAAACTCTGAAGTTTGGCTCCTTGGTTTGGTTTGCTGAGGTAACACCCAGCTGTTGCAGCGATCTTAAAATCTGGAGTTCGCTCAGTTCGCTTTTCTTGCCACTATTGCTGTTGTTTGTCTTTTCGTCAGTGTGTAACATGGTGAGACTTTATATGGTTGAGGTAATCCTTAAATGTGCCGTGCAGATGTAAGCAGATTTCCTTACAGCGCTTTTTTCCCCTTTGCTCTTTTAACATTAAGGCATTTTGTTTTTAACATTTTTTCGATGGACTAGAATTTTTACTTTGCTAGTCACTGACATCCAGTAGAGCATTTTGAAATTTATAGTCACAAGGAAGGAAATATAAGTGGTTTTTAGAGTTCATAAGAATTAAACACCCACACACTCTCACACACTGTGTGTGTATGTGTTCTCATTTCATGCTCAGCACACAGTCTGCGGGGGCTGAGGATATGCTGTCATGCTCCCTGTGTAACCAGTAGTGCTCATGTAATGTCAGCAGTTGGTGGCCCTGTGTTACCACCCACACAGCTGTTGTGCAGCCCCAGGCCACCTGATGAGTGCCTCAGCACGGTGAACACACCTGATGGTGCTCCCTGTGGTTCTTTTCTCCTGGGAGTCTGGCAGACGGCTGGAACGTTGGTTTTGAGCAACGCTCCAACGCCAACACGGAAGTCAAGGGAAACCAAGTTTGAAAGCAAAGCCCATAAAATCAGCAATCACACTTTTATGTTTGCTAACAGTCTGCTGCCACTGAGGAGAAGCCCCTTTAATGAGGCTGCGTTCAGTTATTCATAATGGAAAGCTCAGTAATAGAAAACTGCTGTGTTGCAGTTGCGTTGGTTTCACATTTTTGAAAGGTCGCCAAACCAGTGAAGCGGAAAAAAGCCTACAAGGTTGTTGCAATACAGCATGAAATTCAAGACCTGAGAATTCCAGACTTGGTTCTTCTCCAAAAGGTTCTCTAAGTGGGAACAACAGCGAGCTTCACTGGGACACTCCCAGTTCCTCTACCACCTCCTAATCTTCCTGAGAAACCCAGGTGGGACTCCTGGGGAAAAGGGCCGCTGTCCCTCAGCATTCCTGACCTGGTAGGGGGGCAAGGATTGGGTTGAAATGGAGGGGCAGGGTGAAGCATTGAGGCAAGTATGGGCATTGTATATGTAGGGGCGGTGACTAAGTCGCATCTGGCCCTTTGGCTTTTGTGATTGTTGTTTTGTTTTGGTTTTTTTGGTCATTGTTGGCCAGTCTTACTCCAACATTCCTCCTGGCTCTGGAGTTAGTGTGCACTAGAGAACAGTAGCAGGAAGGGGGAAAGATGACAAAACAACTGGATTTTAAATCTAATGGGAAACAATTGAAGGAGACCACCCTGAGGCAGTTGGGGACTTTGTGGCCTTCACGGCTTCAAACACAAAAAACAGATTTTTAAAAACTACACAGGGAAAAGGGTTGCCTAAAAATGATTTACTAAATACTATATTTCTCTCTGAAATCAGCAGTTAAATATTTCACTGTTTAGCTGTGATGTTATTATTTATATTGACAGTTTGGCGTCACGCTTCTCCTATTTGCTCATCTCACTCCCCTTTTAAAATGTCTATCTGCGCATCAAAAAGGCATGATTTGCCTTTTGAAAATGAAAATGGCACCCTTCCAAAGACACTCAATAAATGGGACGCACACTGTAAACAAAAAAATCAAAGCAACCGGCTTAAGGTGACAAACTTAAGAATTTAAACATTTTGCATACATGCCATATGTCCTATTTGAGTACAGCCGAATCACATAAGTACATATTTTCAGTTTGAAAAGCGAAGCCTGCGAGCTAATTCAGGCAGTCAACTCAAGCGTCATACAAAAGGAACATACCTCCCTCTCCCCACGTCATTTACCAAACACACCCTCCCAATTTGGCAGTCTATTTAAGCTGACATGTCAGTGCTGCTGCTCCCGTGCATACCTGCCGGCTCTTTCAACCCCTTCACCAGCCCATCATCCCAGTGGGGAGTGATCTCAGAGTCCAGACGTCGAACTCCAGCTATATCCTGCTGCTGCTGCTGTAAATATTCTGCTGTAAACCAAGCTGTTTTTAATTACCTTACATTGTGTAGCTAAAAGTAACATAATTTCATCTACTTAAATCAAATGCTTAATTAATATTTACAATATTTCCATAAAATAATTTTTCATATTTTCTTTACTGAGCAATAACCAAGTTTTTATCAACTTCCATAAGACATCTTACTTCAAATATCTTACCTTTTTTGGGGCGCACTTTATGTATCTTTTCAAAAACATTCATAGTAATCTACATAGCAACTCACTTCAACAAATGCTACTTAAATGCTCATTGCACAACTTTGTACAATCTACAAATACTCTTGCCAATACTTGTAAATACCAATTTGTCTTAAATGTAAATATCAACTAAATTCTCTAATATTTAATACTTTTCTTCCTCTCCTTTTTATTGTTGTTATTATTATTATTATTTTATTACTACCACTGCTATTTTCTGTTATTTCCCTCTCAATATAACTGCACACTCTCTATATGCTCATGTAAAGCTGAGGAGCACGAGCCAAATAATTTCATTATGGATCAATGTGGCTACACTGTTTGTCTGTACATGACAATAAAAACTTGAAACTTGAAACTTGAAATATGGTGTCAAAACCTATTCCAATATGATGGCAGATTAAACACAAGCTGAGCAGCTGAATTCTAACTGTAAATGAAAAAAATATAATAATTCTGTGTAGCAAAGCTAAGATTCGTTAATGCTAATCCCACTCTCTATGTGTTACAGTATTAATGAACCACGTGCAGACTATAGCGCATAGATGGGCAAGATACAGGCAAAGAAAACAGACCAAAAAAATTAATAGGGGGCTGCAATATGCCAAGAATGTCCAGGCAAATCACTGCAATGAGTCAATACTGCTATTTAATGCAATTCCAAAGGAATGTGCTTCATCAGTGGCCTACACTGTAAAAACAGAAGAAAGAAAACTCAAAATATCAAGGCAACTAATTAAACAGCTTTTAAGTTTTCTCAGCTTTTGACTGTTGTTGCTCACTTTATTAAGATTTAGTTCTGACAACTTTATTATTTATAATATTCCCATAAGTTTAACATTAAAATATTTGGTTTGGCATTTATCCAGGTTTGGTACCAGCAGTGGTATCCAGTGATCTCGGGACCTCACATGTGTTATGCAAACTGTTCAACCCCTACAATATTGAAATACATTAACCTTTTAAAATTTTGCTATAATTGTATCTCTACTAATGAATCAATGAAATGAAGAGCATACAGCTGAAAGTTAGCTAAAACGTTATGTTTTCATAGCGTAGTCGTTGGCACATTCACTTCATTAGTGAAACGTCTGCTTTTTGCCATTGAGAGGAAACAAAGCAAACTTTGTGTCAATGGTTACAAGTTATTGTACAAACCCTGCTGGTTCCAATCCTGGATAGACAGGATGGTTGCATCTAGCATAGAAAACTGTGCCAAACCAATTCTGCAGATGTTATTGACACTAAAGTTTGTTTTGTTACTTAACAAGAAATTCTTTTTTATTTGAAGCTGGGAATGCATACTACTAAAGCTGGAATTTTATTGTTAGCCTCACAGGTATATTGTAATTAGGTGATGAAGAAAAATGAAGTTGCTGAACCTCTTGTTTAATCTTGTATATCTTAGTAAATTAAAAATAAAAATGAAATAAAAAAATAATTAAAAAAAATTTAATAAACTGGCAAAAGTTGAGAAAACTCAAAAAGCTATTGAATCATGTTGATATTTTGTGTTTACTTTCTTTTTTCAACTCTTTACATTGTACGCAGCAGCACAACTGGTATTAGACAACTGGTAAGTAGGCTTATTTACATGCTTTAAAATAGACAATTTACTTTTGAACACCATTATTTTTTTATTTTTTTATTAGTTTATTTCTGTTCTTTTATTGTTTTTTTCATTTCAACCTGTAATCATGTTTCAGTTGAATAAACATACAATGTGTCATTTTATTTGATAAGCTATGGGGTGCTTAATTCACAAACCAAAACTAATAACTCTAAAGTAGAGAAATTGGACAAGAAACTATCAGTTTTAAGATAGAAACATTTTTTTTAAGTATAATAATATAAATTCAGGTTACTTAGAGCGTTTGGTTTTAGGGTACATTAAAAAAAAAAAAGATTCCCTGGGCCTAATGGGGTCAAATTCGTGATGCAGTTTTAAAAAGCACATCTCCTCAGACAACTTCTCCCAGGGTTGGGCTTACATCTCTTTGTGGGCTGTGTTTAAAACAGATCGCATACATCTAAATGGGTTGTTTTAGCCTAAAGCTTGCTGTCACTGAAATATGGATGTGTTTGATATCATGCTAGTCCCTACACAGCCAACGAAGAGCTTACGTGTTTGGGTATGAGCAGGATCAGCGACTCTGCTGCTGTTATCACTACCACTTCATCATGTCTGCTGAGTTCCCCAGCCAGAGATTACTATCCTCAGGTCACTGCTTGTTCCTCGGCTTCTGTCCCTGCCTTTTAAAAATGGTTGCCATTTTAGGTGTAGCCACACAAAAAAAATGTACTAACATTATTTTTGATGTTTTGCTCTCAATCACTCGACTGCACAGCTATGTATCCACACATTCAGATTTTCAGAAGTGGCTGTATCTGTTATCTGAAGTTCAGCTCTTGGAGAAAACGTTTTTCTTTTCCGCCTCATTCGAACAGGAAAACTGCCAAAGCTCCATCCATCAGATAAAAGATTTTGCTTCTTTCGTCTCTGGGTCAGGCACATGAGAGGAACGTTTTGCTCGGAGCATTTCTATGCAGTTGCCAGGCAGGCAGAGGTTTTTCAAGGCGGGCCCTGGGGACCAGATTATGACTAATGAGGTCCAAGTTAACGTGACCGGAGGAGGCAGCTGGTGAGAAACAGGCCCCATTTAAAATCTTTATCATAGGATCTCTCCACAGGCTAGACGGAGGGACAAACCAACGGGAAGTACATCACTGCCGACGCCGGTCACGTCTACCACAAATGAGCTTATAAGGAAATCTTGGGAAAAAAGCGTTGAAATGTTCCGCAGTTGTGCGTACATGGTAAGCGTTATTTCTCTCAGCACACCTATCCTGCAAGAGCGGGATAGAGGATTGAGGCAGATGGTATTGTGGTTTCATTTACCTGATGAAGCTGCATACAGTACATCCAGGACACCTGTTCCCTGGTCCTTTGTGTCCCATTTTGTATGTGCGCTTGTCTTTTAGCCAGATGATCCACAAGGGATGATGTTTTTATATTCAAAAACATGTAGAAACATGTTTGGCTCATTGTGTCATTGTTGTGAAACTTTTATGCTCGCTGTTAGATATATAAAATTAATGCCAAAAAAAGAAATCTGATCTTAGCTTTGAGTTAAATATTCTTGCCATTATAGTTTTCCAATGTGACTTTGATCCCCTGTGTACAGCTTTAGTGTGTCCCCTCCTGCTGCTTTATTGAAACCCGTGTTTGTCGTGGCTGGCAAACTATAAATAAGTGATCAGTAATTGTTTTGTGGTTCTGTGGCCAAAAATCAATTAAAACACCTCCCCAGCAATAATTTCCTCCACTGACTTAAACACAAGCTCCCTCTAGGTTAGTCATCAGGCCTAATTGAGACCTGGGGAACTCCACTGAAGGATGATTTCATTTTTAGCTGTTTTGTTGTTGTCGCACAGTAAGTTCCCTGTCTGGTGACTAAGATGTCATTCATGCATTAGCCCAAACTGAAAAGAGTTGAAATATTCCTTTAGTCAGATACTATTTTGCCAGTTAGTGATTATTACAACTTTCACCTAAAGCACCAGCCTACTCTTCTACTCCTTGAGAGAGATCTTCACAGTGCCCAGGTGAGAGCAGCAGGTGTGGGAATAATCGGAGACCCACCCAGTATGCCACGGCCCCTAATCTCACTGGGCCTAAGCTGCCATCCATTGTCTCAGGCTTGCTGAAGAGGAGCAGAGGAACAGGACAATTATGACATTATGGCTGGGTGGCTGAGCAGCAGTCCCAGCTGGTGGGAAACAGAAGGGAGGAATGGGCAACCAGAGAGCAACTGTTCCCACAGGAAAGCAATCCACCACATGGAAAGACTACGTTCTTCATTTGTGGGTGATGGTGGATGCTTGAATAGAGCTGTAATGATCTGATCCAATTCAGCTCAAGGTTTGACGCAGATGAACTTGGTTTTTTTTTGTGAGTTTTTAAAAAAATATTCACAGATAAATATCAGGCACAATGCCAGCACTCATCATCAGGGCTCATCCTCAGTACGTGTATTTTTGCAGTTAATGGATGACATTTATTAAACTCTTATTTGCTGACAAATTACTAATTATACTCATGTCTCAGCCAATTTAGGACTGTAGTCTCATTTAGCTGTTGGGTTTGACTTCTGTCAACCAATGGAGATTGACGTAAGTGAGCAACATATAAAACAAAGGCGAAACCTTAAGTATGGATGAACCTAACCGCAATCTTGGTTGGATAAACTGAATGGATGGATGGATGGATGGATGGATGGATACACAGAACACCAAAATTATCAAGGCAACCTGCTTCAATAGATTTTTGAGCTTCTGAACTTCTGTTTTTATTTACTTCTGGCAACTTGTTCTTTTTCACCTGGTTACAGTAAGCCCTGCGCAGTTAACAATAAAATATTTGGTTTGGCAAAGATTTTTATTACCAGACACTCTTTTTGATCAAGTCTCCCATTTATATGGACTTTGGAGGGGCACTGAAAACACACTAGCTTTCAATTCACAATCTTGAAAGTGAAGGGGACACAGCTGAAAGTTAGCTACAACATTATGTGTTTCCATAGTGTAGGGGATAACATGTTTGGCACACAAGCAAAAGGCAGCTTTGCAACTGTACGGCAACACAAAAGATTGGGACCACGCTGGTCCCAATCTCAGATAAATGGAGCGTTGCATCTGGGACAAAAATTCGCATTAAACCACATATTGATGGCAATCTGCTGAAGAAATTAAGGGAGCAGCTGAAAGTTGTAAAGGCAAATTTTTATGTTAATTTTTTAAAGAATTTCTGTGTTTGTTGAAGCTATTGAAGTTAGAATTTTATTGTTAGTCCCACAGGAACACTGTAATTAGCTGAATAAGAAAAATAAGTCAACAACAGCAATCACATGTTTGGTTTTGTCAACTTTTTTTTTTTTTTAAGGGTGTAGGATCATTTTAGTGAAACACAGTTGCATCATACAACAATGCAAGATGATCGTTTCAGTATTGCAACAATCACAACTCACATTGTTACAATGAAACTGATATAATAAGAGTGATTTATGTGGTTTTTTAGTAACTTTTTCTAGAACCTTAAATTATGAAAATGCTTTGTGTGCTTATCGTAGGCCAACAAGGTCCCTAATTGGTTGTTCCATATCCATATGAGAAGTAAAAGATTAATTAAATTCAGATAAATCTCTTTTTAAATGTAGTACACACGTACACATGTTGCCCCAAATAAAAATGGCAAGGAGTGATTCAGTTTTTATTCTGTTTATATTCTTATTATACAAAATTAATACACAATTTAATTTAATTAAAAGTAGGATTGACACATAATTACACACAAATTCTGTTAAATGTGTGTTAAATGTGTTACAAGTGCGACAGTGCATTTATTTTTAGGTTATTTTTAACACATTTCTTCTAAGAGTGCTCCATCATCTTATAAAGACCCTTACATGTACAGCTGCTTCAGAGAATGCATCCTGAAATATGCTTTACCTTTGCTGGAAATTATGCACTTGTTGATCACTGTAGGCTCTCTTAGAGACACATGCAAATGACGCTCACGCTGTCTACGTTTTTAACCAATCAAGAGCATTTGCCTATTTAGTAATAAGCTCATTTATGCCTTTTGACTGTTAATCATTTTTGTGTCAAATGTGTTTCTATAAATACCTGCTAAACAACTTTAACATTGATTTAAAAAGTCTAATTTCTCTAAATGTACTACTTTTCGATTTTATTGATGGCACCCACTCATGTAATATCTAAGCTGCATTTCTTTTTAGTTACGCTACTTCCAGGTGCTTTTGTCTCCCGCATCATTGCCCTATCCCCTAAACCTGACCACTTTTGACTTCAAAGCAAAGGTGTGTTGTTCCCTCTCCACACTAAAGAGAGTGTCATGGGAGAATGACCCGGCGAGAGGCTGATCAAGCCCCAGGACAATGTGGAGTCACCTGAGAGGAGAGGTCATAGCATTCCACTGTAAAGGCTGAGTGGCCCGACGAAGCTTAGACAAGAAGTCGTCACATGCCTGAGAGAAAGAACCTGTTTCACAGTCTCATCTCAGCTACAGACCTTGCAACGCACAACGTACCATGAGAACAAAACTGGTGACATTTTCCATAAAAAATGATTTAACCAGTGAAATCTTTAAAAGGGAAATGCTCTTACCTTCTTCACTAGACGTCAACTTACAGTTCTGCATAAAATGTAAGCTTTAAAATATAATAATGGTCACTTGGTGCCATTATACTGTTATTATAGTATTCCTACTTTAATCTCTGCATTTCACTTGGACTACAATAACAATCTTTTATCCTAAACATTTACGTCAGGGTGCTTGTGGTCCTTTTTAAGGGTCAGCATGTCTGCCCTCTGTGCTGTCCAGTTGCATACCTGAACTCACGCGGTCAGTAATAAAGTAAGACCTCCTTTGATCTGATGTCCCACCCAGAGGCTTCTCCCTCCACGTAGACAATACTCTAATTCATTACTTAACCTGCCTCTTCAAAGCTGAACCACTCTGCACTGGGAAACCTTAAACTTAAGCCCCCAGATAGGCTCCTTAAACCCCCCCAGGTAGTGAGGTGGTGACTGGGTGAGTCCACGTAAGTCACGGCGGCCTGCACATATCTCCTCCTCAGCCCTGCAGCACCACACCTATCCCCCTCAGGTGATAGGTGGATTATTAGGCATTGGTATTTCAGCATTTTTTGGTCCAGCTACAAACACACCCACTGAGCGTGGGAAAATGTCACCATCATTTTTATGCGATTCCTGTCAGATTGTTTGGGTTAAACGAGTTTTATATTTCTGGAAGGCGATTACATAAGATTTGGACTATGCTTCACTTCTGATCTCAGGCCGGGATATTTGAAAAAAAGAGTGTAAGATGACCTGTACATAAGATAAAAAATTGATGGTACAGGAAGAAGTTTACGTTCTTTACTGTTTTATCATATGTCTTGAAAGTATCAGCTTACACTGAGACAGGTTTGTTGTTGCTGTGTAATCCCTTGTTGTGGGCTCAAATGCATGGCTGCTTGGGCACTTAGAAGCTCATTTAGCCACTTGAGAAAAACAGAAGTAGTTTGACTTGTTCAGTAGGGCGACAGTTAAGTTTGTGTTTCTCTCTGATCTACAAAAAAATCATATTCCCCAGGATTTTGGGGGGGGTTGCCTTTATTTGATCAGACAGTGAAGATTTTGAGCCTTGTGGCATATGGTCACCTGTCCAACAAGGTGAGCTAAACATAATATAAGGGAATCATAAAACATCAAAGCTTTAAAACTAAATGTGGGAAAGTATGCCAAGTTCAATTCAGAAATATAGGGATACATTTACAGTACTACTAAAGTTAAACACACTATTATTTAATTACATGGTCTTACATAACTTGATATGGTAAAGAGGAGATTTCCCCTTGGGTGCTAAGAAGTTGAAAGTGTCAGAAAAACTTGCGGCATCTCATTTTTCTTCTTCTCTGTCCCTGTTTACCCACTAACTTGCCAAGTCTGATGTCAGCCCGCTGCACACAGGGTCCCCGGGTGAGTGTACAGTTTCTGTTTTGACACCCGTTCCTAATTACACATGTAAATGATTGATCACCTGGACTCGGCAGGGGCCGCACTGATGGAAGTCCCTGTTGCACGATGGCTCTGCAATTCTTTTTGTCAGCATTCAGGACAGTTTCTTTTGCTGGGAGCAGTGGAAACAGATACCTGCAACTGCCCGCAAGAGCTGGGAGATTGAGTTCTGAGCAAGCCACCATTTGGACCAAATCATCTCCCTATTAACAGTCCTTGAGGAGCAAGTTGCACAGGTGTGGCTGGATATCTATGGCTCTTTGTTTGGTCTAATCCCACACAACTTAAACCAAGATTCGTCGCCTGCCCCTTTAAGCTGACTCTGTGACACCTGAGGGGCCTGGCCACTGAAAGCAGAGCTCAGCTACTTTTGTGATATGTGATTTGGCTAATTGATTTTGGAGTGGCCAGTCTGAGTGCCCAGAGGGAGGGGGGGGAGCACAAAGATGTACTGTGATAGAAGCAGAGGCTGCTTCTTTTATGTGTAACAGGTGGTGAAACTAACCAGTGTCTACATTAGCTCTCTCCTTTCAATTACAAGATGCTAAATACAAAATGCAGATGCTTGAACTCATATCATTAAGAAAATAAACAGTGGACCGAAGCCAGAAAGCGTGCAATGCTTTTACAGATGGGGTGAGAGCCTCTTGCTTCCCTCCTCTGCCCGGCAACAGCTGTGAATTTGTCTGGTGCTTTGACTCAGGTATGGAGCCAATCTGAGGGCCAGGAGGGTTTTAACCCCAATCTTCTCCTCCCTCGTCTCACAGCCTGGCACACATGGGCCTCGCAGCTGCACTTCTCATTGATCTACCAGGGGATGCTGGGATAGCTGGCTGGAGGGAGATAGATTGGAGGGGAAATGGCTTAATTGTCCGCACTCTCGCTGCTGGAATGCAAATAGCCCTCGCAACTGGCCTCCACTGGGAGGAGAGCCGGAAGTTGAGAAACCAAGGTCCCGCTTATTGTGGTGAGTCGGTAAAAACACATAATAAAGGCCAAGAATCACATCCATGCTACTTTCAGTCCTGGCTGTCAGAGCTGCAAAAAACAGTAGATTTCCATTCTTCAAACTTGACGCCGTCTCCCCTTTGTTTTTGTCCAATACAGCAACATTTCATAATCACTTCAGTGCCACTGCCGCTCGTCACACAGAGCCCAAACAGACAGGCAGGTGAAGGGTCACGATGAGTCACAGAGAATCGGTGAGGGATGAAAAGAGTTAAATGTTGGGGCGTATGTATCCTGTCTGACTTTGATCTCTGCCTCGGGTAGCTCTTTCACAGCCATCACTCTTAGCCAGGAGCTGATGGAAGGCTGCTCCCTGTGAGGACGGGCTTGCTCAGACTGAGACTGTCTCCTTGCCGTGACAGAGGAATGGCATGACATGTCAGGCATCTACACAAAAAACTATAAGCAAACAAAACCCTCAGTGGATTTTCGTGTTTATCTTTCTACTTGATTTGATTGTGTTCTCCTTTTTAGAATTTTTTTCCTTTTTTTTTTTAATGATCAAATTAAACCGGTGGTATAAGGATGCAGGGAAGGAGGGAGCGGAGAAGGCGTGTTTTGGTGAGGTTCAAAGATAAAAACGAGCCAGTCTCGAAGGCTTTGATGTTTCTTGGCAGGCTTCAGGCGGCCACTGACAATCTGATGATCTGGGAGCGCAGGCCCCTTTTTTTTTTGGAGACCGTGCCCCATCCTGGCCCCAGTCGTCTAGCCCTGCAGTTACAAACGCTTTAATGTGACAAGGTTAAACACCTGAAGTACTGCAGCAAAATGTCACAGTGAAACCAAGGTCAGGGGAGCAACTTTAATCTTGGGATAGCTTTCTGGTTGAACAGTCTGCTCATTTATTTATGACAGTTTAAAGCATAAAGAGTCCTCTTCATTCGTCAATTTATTCTCAAGGAAAATCATCAGTGTCAAATCTGCTTTAATCAATATCTTCATATTGAGACTCGATCATCACACGGCTACTGAACTGAAATGAAGGGTGCTGCTTGCTTGTTGTGACAACCCTAAGGAGAATTATCTCCAGATGTAGCTCTCAGCTCTGTTAAGATTTATAACGTTCTTAAACTCACATTGTTGGTTTTCAGGCAACAAAATTTATTGTTTTGGTGTACTCCCACTGTTGTATTCTGCTTAAAAAAAAAAACTTGCTGTATGCAAGTCAAGGATTTAGCAGCTACAGAATCAGGCACAGGAGCTGGTAGTTAAAAACAGAATTAAAATGATAGATAATTTATATGCTCATATATTTATGTATATATACTATATTACATATACTTGTATGTAGGATATCGGTTTTACATGCTGTGCTGTATAATTATAGATTTTTTTCTGAGCTTTATCACAGTTGCTGTTTGATAATAACCTAAACAGGAGGAGAGGAAATTTGTCATTGTCCAGCTTATATTGCCTCACTCTGTGCTGAGTGCTTTCTGTCATAGTGGCACTTTGGCACAATATATTTGTCATGTGACCAACATTTTTTTCCTTATTGATAGAAGTTTGTACTCTACATCCTTTCGCAAAAAAATAAGTACACCCCATGATTCTGTAGCTTGTAGCAGCACCTTTAGCATCAATAGCTTGGTAACTTGAAGCCACTGTTTTCCATATGATTTTATGACTCCCTCGCATTGCTGTGGAGGAATTTTTGTAACGATACAACTTTGCAAGCCTAAGCTGTGCTGCCAAGTTCTTAGAGAGCTGAGGCCTTCTCCTGGCAACCCTTCTAAACAAGCCCTACTTGTTCAGTCTTTCTGTAATTGTACCGTCAAGAACTTTAACATCTAACATGCTAACCGAGGCCTGTAGAGTCTGACATGTCGCTCTTGAGGGGTGAGAACTGTCAAAGCCTCTGCTTTTACAGAGGTGCTCATGCTTGCTGATGATCAGTTAATAGAGTGCATTTGATTAGCAGCACCCACTGCTCCTTTCCCTCTAAATTCCTATGGAAGCAGTAAAGGTGTGCTTAGTTTTTACACAGGACAGGATAGAATCTGTACTGTACACATCATTGTTCCTATTTTGTATGTACACTGTACTGATTTTTTTCTTTTATCTTCTTTTTAAATTTAAAAAGGAGCACATGATACATCCAATACGCATATCTTAATATCAATTTGCCAAGCCTTTCTCCGAGAGATGTTGTCATTTGATAGGTAGCCCAGTAGAGGCAGGGTGCTGCAGGGGCATTGTGTCTTGTTGTAGGTCACAATGGAACTTAACACTTGACAGAGCCAGGGCTTGTTGTCAGGAGCTAAACTTGATCCAGTCAAGTTGTTCCCAGTGAAGAGGTATAAAGAAAGGGCTTTGACCTCACGGCTGCGAAAGATCTATATGGGGCCAAATATTAATTCCCTTATTAAAGGATATTCACACATAATAGGCGATCTGCTGTAGGTGTTTCTGCTTTACTGGAAACTTGTTTTGACACTTAGTTTACATGTTCCTTGTCAGAAATTCTCACAAGATCCTCGTCGATGGGAGATAAAGGTTACAGCTACGTCTCTCAACCTGGAGCCGTTGCCTGTGTGACCCATTCTGCTGCTCAGACAGGCGTCCCATCCTCCACGGTTTGTCATCCCCGTCACTTCTGGCATTTCAAACCGATGCTTGTCTTGCACACAGTTGCCCTGCAGACCACAAAAGGAGTTCAAGTTACCAGAGGGGCAGGTAATTTCAGATGGATAATCCTTGGACCTGGTAAACCGGTCTTTAACAGGACCTAGTGTCTAAACCTGGCAACCCTGAGCCCTGTGTCATTGTATGTTGATCGGGTGTGCATCTGTGATTCCCCCTAGGGAAATCATCGCCCAGTGTGTTTATCATTTCCACCTCCCATCACCTCATCTGCTCTCGAGTGAGAGAAAAAGTGTTTTGTTTTTTTTATTGTGATGCTGTGCACATTTTAATTTCTTACTTGTCTAAACATATGCAGCTTGTTAAACCTGTGGGCCTTCGTTGTGACTTTATGAATGCTGTGAATCTTTTTATTGTTTAAGAAGGAGATTTATGGCCTGACGATGTTCTCTGTCAAAATCACTGTTGATAAAAAATACTACTAATAAAAAATACTGCTTGAATCTAGCGTCACGTTTCTTCAGAAATGTTGTAAAGGCCTGTGATGCCATCCCATTAGTCGTGTCTGACCTCAGTTAAACTCATGTGCCATGACAGCCACCCAGCCAAGCAGGATTTTCTCTCTTTCTCTGGAGCTGCTGCCACCCTCCTGTCGCCCCCACTGATCCATGCCAGCTTCAAGCTTTTGTTGTTCTGCCCGCCTCCCTTGGTACTGGGGGCAAGATTTACAGTGGAAAAATATAGTATATTTTTTTCCCCCCATGTTGAGCTGGTGAGTCTGGAATGTGTGTTTGGGCAAGATTTTGCGAGGAGTGTGAAAAAACAACAGAGCTGTAAACACCGAGGGTAGACCCAGACTGGCTTCTTTGTTCCAGATGTGGAGCAGGCAGGCACATAGTGTTACTGCAGCTCCATCCAAGCTTTGAGATGTAACTCTATACACTCCCACTGCCTGTCCCAATGCCTGCCACTGCCTGCCCCACTGCCTGTCCATCAGCTGGGCTCTCACTGTATCCATGCGGACAGTTAGTGCCTGCTGACACAGTGGCATTTTCATGGAGAGTAAAGTGTGTGCACTGGACCATGGTGTGCGCCCACAGTCAGAATAGTACCAACTGCGTATTTTGAGCGGCCATCAAACCAGAGAAGAAGGTTGGAAGAAAAAAAAAAATCAGCAATGCATAATTTACCCATATGACAAATGCAAATGAAGCCATTTAAATCTAGTGCATCCAGCTCAGGGTGCACTAGAATGGCTGATCCTGCATATTGCGGTTAACGGTTTCCAGAAGGATTTTTATTTATGTCTTCTTATTTTTATTATTTCAGAGTTGCCTAGACATCTGTATTTAACCATTCAGTTTAAAGTTTAAGTTTAACCGTGAGCGGCAGTGGGCGATGCTGCTGTCAGCTGCTGTCTGGCAACAATTATGCCAATGATGAATTCAAAGCTCGAGTCAAGAAAACCAGGCACATTCCGGCATTTCCCACGCAAAAATATTCACTTCGAGTCACTTTAGCTTTTAGATTTAATTGTACGTGTGTCTTTTTCCTCTGAGCTATCTACCCATTTTCTCTATGTCCTGTGTATAGCCTCGATCCCCTTTTCGCTTTTGCCGAATTTTGACAAATAACTCAATAAATGGATTAAAATCTTTTTTTTTCTTCACTTGTAATTGCACAAAAAATGCGTCATATGAACAATAACTGCTATAGTAATGTATATTTTTGGACCTTGGGCTATTTTAGTCTGAATATTTCGCAAAGAATTCATTAAAAAAAAAAGATATTTTCTCCCTGCATTTGAATTATTTGAAGATGCTGAGTAGTCATATTAGTATTTCTTTTTTCCCATTTTATTGTTTGCTACCACACTGACATATTTAGTTATTTATTTATTGGCTCCAAAAACCTTTTTAGTAAAAACAAAAAAATCAAAATGAAAACCGAAGAGAGTTAATTAATTAAATTGCAAATAATAATAGCTAGACTGCAGACACAAATTACCTTGTTAAATAAAACTTATTGAAAATTATATATTTACCAACGATAAACATGTTGAATTTAAGGAGGAAATAAATATTTTTATTTGAATTTAAAACCAAAAAAGGTTAGTTGTAAGTTTTATTATTGGAGAATGAGGAGATTATTATAAAAGTATCATAAACTTGAAGTGGTGAGTGGTGAGCTATTCTGTTGTGAAATTATAAATAACATTTAAATTAACGAGAGATGGGGGAAATATGAAACCGCAGTCAGTCTTCTCTGTGGTTCGAATGGCAAAATCAAATTACATGAGGAAATTGCGTGATGAAAAAATAATCCAATGAGCAGGTGTGTTTCATTTTTAGTCAGAGGAGCCAATGAGTACACATTAGATCTGTATGTGCCCGGCTCAGGAATGATGCTGATCATGTGACACAGCTGAACTCTGTGGGCCCTCACAGGCTGCCAGCAAAGGCACCGCACTTAAGGAATGAGGATCCGGCCGGTGCAGATATGAATGTTTCTGTGTGATGACTTCGCCTGGAGGTGAGATTAAGGCTGTTCATCCTCAGCTCCACTCTGGAACCTTCTCTCTTCTTTCGTTATTTTCTTTTTTCCTGAGTCAAAAAAACAGTCAGAAAAATGTCAGGCCTGTTGTCTGCACAGATGAAACACAGCCGCCTCGTTCGGACACATTCTTATTTTTTATTTTTTACCAGCAAACTAGAAAGTTTTCTTCAATCTGAACACCTAAAATATGAAAGCATGCACAGATGCGACATACATATACCTGAATCTCACAGATTAATTTAAGAAAATCCTGGGATGTTGTTTCTGATCCGTTCCTAGTTGGATAATTGTGTCAAAGCACGCCTCGGCTTCAGAGCCATCACGCTGTGCCGCTTAAATTGGACATGTGGGTCTTTATTCGGGTCTATTATGTGGTGAGCCGAGCCTGTGATAATAAATCCTTGCATCCAGCCTGCCTGCTCGGGGTGTGCGGGGGTCATGGACTGTCATTCTGTATCTGGGCCTCAGCTCAACTCCAGCAGCACAGGGCTACTTGTAGAACAAGACGTGCCACAGTGGGGAAGATCACAGCGGCGGCAGTTGCCTGGGAGTGTGTGTTTTTCTGGTGTGTACACAAAGAACACTGTCACTCTGCATTAGAGACGTGTGATGGACAAACTCGATCGGTTTGCGTGTGTGTGTGTGTGTAAGAGAGAGAGAGAGAACACCTATGACAAACACACCTCTGCAGATTTGACGCTCATGCGCATTGTGCAGCAAAGTAAGACGCCAGTAAGTCTGGGCTGCATTCAGGAGTGTGACTGTTTTTAACATCATCCCTGTGCGTGTATTAATAGAGCAACGGCGAGGATCCATCCCTGCCCTATGACTGCAGGGCCCGCCTTTGTTCTTTACCGGTAATACAGGCATAATTACAAACCTTAAAGAGCCTCCTCACCTTGCTTTCTCTCTTCCCTTGGCTCTGACACACATCCAGGAAGTGCCTAAGACCAGAGCTGTGCCTGTATACAGGCCGCTATATGCCTTCAAAAGTTTAAACTGAGACCGTGGGCTTCGCGGTGCGCGATGGTGTTTTAAGCCGTGAAAGCAACACCTGTTCCTAAAGTCACATCAGTTCCCTCCAACTCCAATCTCCACACTGCTCCAATAACACCAATACTGTTGCAGTAAAATGCTTACAGACGTAATATTGCGTTCTCTCATTTCCCAGTGACCATTTCCATTTACAGCTCTTATGTGTGAAGTCAGAAATGTGTCGCCCACAATATGAAACTGGCCTCAATGCCGATTTTTTTTTTTCTTCTTCTTCTTTTATTGTGACTGAAATTTGACTGTGATAATAATTTGTGGCTTTGTTCTGGCTGGCTGCATGGCTGAGGCCTGTGGGGAGATTTGGGAAGCAGTCCAGCCCCCAGCAGGCCCTTTAATGCCGCTGGATTCCCAGTAGTTTCAGGCAGGGTAGGGACATGACCAAAATGACGGGGTTGGACAGCAGCTCAGCACCACACTCAACCCACCAAACACTCTGTTTATAATTTCGCTGCAGCTTATATGTGATTTATCTGAGATCTGTATCAAACTGTGCTGTAAAACGTGGTTTTATTGAAAGCAAAAGCCTCGGTAGCCGCAGTAGCTTTCTCGTAGTAGTGGGTTGAGTCTGCAGCTCCAGACTGAAACAGGCATGCTTGAAAATATAGAAACAGAGTTATTACTCCTTTGGGCCTGTTGCCACAGTTGTCTCTCATCTGCATCCACGTGCACCTTGTGAGTTTTGCTGACCACGCAGTTGCAATTCTGCCCTCTTTTGGCAAGTTTCCCCTATTTTATAAACCTTATCGTGTGGTGACAATATGAATGACATGTGGGCTGACCTTTTTTTTTCTTCTTTGTTTCACAAAACAAAATAAACAAATAACGGACTTTTTTTTTATTCTTTGTCGTCTGTTTCTCCCTCTGGTTTCCAGGGTACGGGAATATTTGTCACATTCACACATCTGCAGTCGCCAAACACTTCTAAGACTAATAAATGACACACAATTTAAAAAAAATGTGTGTCACTGAATTTTTGTGTATTATTGCCTGTATTTTCCTGCGTTTAAATTGACTGTAGATGCATTACACAAGTTAAAATACTGAAAATTTAATACGATGATGAGCATTAAATGAACATAAAAAATTCGTGCTACACTTTAATTAATAAATAAAGCATGCTTTTTCTAAGCAGTTGAATATATACATGCATATCAACACCATTTATTAAGATTTTTTAAGTGTTTGTTGCAATATCAAAGAAGTGAATTTCCAAATACTGGAAAATGTTTCTCGATTATTTTAGAGTTAGTTGTATGTATGTATTTTTCTTTTCATTCTTTTTTTTCTGGCAGCACAGTGGAGGAATGTCGTTAAGTACACTGCTGAAATTTAGAAATTAAACTTTTTGTCGCAGATTCGATGCAGGAAGAATTTATTAGAATCTTTGCGAATTATTTCTGTACTACGAATATTCTTTAATTGCCTTAATTTCGATTATCAAGACCAGAAGAAAAGCACAGGAGCTTTGCAAAAGAAACAACGTTCACATTTCCGACATTAATCTTGATCATTAACGCCACATAAGAATGAGCAAAACTTAGCATGATATTTTCTGCTGGTTATTAAATTGCTTACACCCCCGAATGAGTCCGAATCGTTCTGTAAAAGAGCGTTTGGCACATGGCAAGAAATAAACACATATTATTCGGTAAATAAAGTCAAATAAATGTAGTTTGGCTCGTTTTTCCTCTCTTTTTCAAATTCCCAAAATGAGATTATTGTCATGGGAGTTATTGTTTATTTTACTTAATGGAGAAAGGAATAAATAGTAATTATATTTATTTGCTAATCTATGGAAGGAGGTGCCTCTGGGCTGCAAAGCTGCATCCTGTATAGGCCTATCATATGTTAATAAAGTTAATGGCGGAGCTTCAGTGACAGCCGGCTGCCGAAGACCAATCAGAGAGCTCGCAGATGGAAGCCAGTGTGAGTGTGAGGTTCTGCAGGCAGGAGGTGTTTGAAGAACCATGTGAGCTTTGTTCGTGATGTAAAGACGGATCCTTTCGCTTTTATTTGATTTTTTTTGACTCCCCGACATTTGTGAGCATGCACCCCGCAACTTGTAACCACGGGGGGCTCTTTTCTCGCTGATGATGCGTTGGACTTACGCGTGGATTTCTTCCAGGCTGTCCGACAGAACTCATGAAACCCTCTTCAGAGCGACGGTTTGTGGACTTGCGCATTAGCTAATGATGTCTGTGGGTTTTATGCCTGACAGTCTGAATGGCTCAGATCCCTCCAAGTCGGCCTTTCTAGAATTTGGCCACGGACACTCGACGCACCAGCAGCACTCCTCCGGACTCTCTCACGTTTATCCGGTTCACGGCTTGCACGCTGCTGGCCATTCCCAGCACGAAAGCCCTTTTCCTGGTACCGCGTCCTATGGCCGCTCTCTGGGCTACGCCTACCCAGGCACGGTGAACACTCATCCCCCGTCCGCTTACATGCCCTACCAACACAGCAATCACAGCAACAGCAGCAGTGTGGCTCACAGCAGATTAGAGCACACAGGTACGTGAGAAAGTCACTGAACTGTTGTATATCATTAACGGCCATAAAACTGATATGTCTTAAGCGTAATTGCGCACATGGCAAGGGAGAGAAAAAAGCACATTTCGATGTTTAGTGAGTTGATAAAAAATATATATATATATTTTTCATCGTAAAGATTTACTAAAAAACGAGTTTTAGTGGAGGCAAACCGCCAAGAGGCATATTCACATTGGGGAATTTTTATTATTATTAATGTAGAAATAATTAAGGATTAAGTCTCGGTAGGGTGTTCTTTCTTTGCCTTGTTATATAAGAAAGACATGCAGTGACATTAATTTTCCTTAACACAATATTCTGTGAGTATGGTCTGGGCCTACCACAGGAACCCTTATTGTTAATGCGCATTAACCCAGGGGTGCCGGAATAAAACCGTCCTTTCATCCTTGTGTGTGTGATCATTTGCTGCGTGTGTTGTTGGCATTAGGGCCTTCTGATCCACAAAGCTTAGAGGTGTAAGCATTGCCACGTGAAGCTCGCCCTAAAATGTTCCGTCCAGATTAAGGTAGAATTTGGGAGCATTACATTAATATCTGATGCTCAAATATAATTCGGGGAAGGTTTCAGGCCCTGGCGTTTTGTATTGGCGTCCAGGGCCTATCAGATGCAGTATCCGGGGACTACAATTTGCTATCATTAAGGCTGTAAAACCGAACTACTCCTCTGGTCTTCGTGTTGTTTGAAACTGTACGTTTTGCTCAGAGACCACGTTCAAAAGTCCAATGGGACTTTTGCGCTTTGGTCTGAGTCACATCATGAAAACTCATAAATCAGACGTCTTCTTCTGCTCAAACTCTGTGCTCTGTGTTTCATCTTCAAGACCACGACAAGTCCGCTGTGATTGAAAACAGAGACATTCGTCTAAATGGCAAAGGGAAGAAAATTCGCAAGCCTCGGACCATCTACTCCAGTCTGCAGCTGCAGGCTCTGCACCAGCGCTTCCAGCAGACACAGTATCTGGCCTTACCGGAGCGCGCAGACCTTGCGGCCAAGCTGGGGCTAACACAAACTCAGGTAGGCCTTAAACGCATCACTTTGTGAGGCTCTCTATCGCTTATCCACTATATTAACTAATAATAACCAGGTTATTTAGGAGGATGCAGTGAAAGCTAGAAATAGTCAATATGTTATGGTTAAAATGCCTCCCTTGCAATATTTCCACTCCTTGTATAGACTAATAATTTATATACAACAATTTTGAATCAGTGTGACTTATGGTAGACTAAATATATGTATCAGTGAAGTGTTGGATATTATTGAAAAGAAACACTTGCAGCATTATTAAGGATCACAGCAAATTCATACCCCTATCCCTTAATGCATTCCTTATTTACTTAATTTCTGGCTGTATCTCTTTTGTCAATTGCGGTCCTTGAAGTGGTCTTTGTGATCAGAGCATGGCTGCAGTAGGAGCAAAATTACCAAAGGAGGAAAAATTATATGCAAAAGCAGTGGTTGGCAGATGTTTTGCAGTAGTTTATTATAGAGCATTAAACCAGCCCCTAACAACTAGACATGCGTGTATTTATTCATTTTTACGTACTTTTTACGGTATAGTTATAAGTCTTTCACGTACCTATAGGCCACACGAGCACACACGCACACGCATTATAATAATTACACGTGCTCGCGCGTTTCCAAGACAAACAGGTGCACGTGTCAACTGATCCCCCTCGGATGGGACAAAAATTTGACTTTTTTTTTTGTTTCCGTTGAGTTCTGAAGTTAAATGATTAAGTCGTCAGAGTTTTAAAATAGAAGATAAACAATAATATGAAATCCACCCTGTCATCTCAGCCGCCTCCTGCACTTTATTCTTAATCCCTGAACACTTCTCCCGACAATTATCTCTCAGTTGTTCTGCCATTCGTCTAGTTGTTGC